>VOQJ01018886.1:7467-19258 GCA_015052665.1 Apistogramma diplotaenia
TTCAAAAGGGGGTTTGGAATATATATCACACAGCTTTTAAAGGCCAGACATTTCTCTCCGTCTAATTAGAGGACAGTTGTGGCTCCTGCTGGTTACGTAACCTCTAAAGACTTCCTGCTGAAAGTCATATGTTTAACATGACACATCTGGGAAATTCTTCAGAGATTTTGGAGGATGAACTCACGTCAACTCTGCTGTGATTTCTCTCTTTCCTTTTGCATGTCACATGTAAATGTTTCACAGCTTAAATATTAGACCAAAGTTATCAGAGTAAACGCCGTTTTTAAAGCATGATTTCATTTATTAAACCTACCTGAGCCTGTGTGAGGAAGCGATCGGGATAAGTGTCTTTCACGTCGCTGTGTAGGAAGGCCAGAATGGTTTCGATTCAGCCACAGTGGATTTTCGAGCTTTCTCCTCGGAGCGCTCCAGTGGACGTCGTCTGTCTTATCGTTGAATCATGAACTCTGACCTTAGCTGAGCCAAGTGAGGCCTGCAGTTCTTTAGATGTTCTTCTGGGTTCTTTTCTCTCCTCCTGGATGAGTCGTGTGGTTGGCTCTCCCTGTGGGTCAGTGGCATCCCGAAGCTGTAGACATGGTTTTGTAATCATTAGGGTTAGTCAAAACAGGTTCTGTTTAAGTGATTTGTTGAGTCAGGTTGGGCAGTAATCAGGCCTGAGTGTGGCGAATAAAACTGAACTCAGCTCAAACTAGAAAGATCAATATCAACATTTGTTTGATCTGAAACATTTACGTTACACGATGAAGGGGAAATGCTTTTCTACAGCACCGTGCCAGCTGACTCTTCCTACAGCATCTGGTAAACACTCCACTAACACAGATCTACTGACCTGAAATCACCTCCTCAGCTCCTGATGACATCACTGCGCCATCATCGGGGTCGTGTGTCAGCTAATGAGTCATAGTAAGCATAAAAACATGCAGACTTTAGCTCAGCACTTGCTCAGGCTTTAGGACTTTTTCATTTATTGTTTTTATTTTTGTTATACATCTGAATGAATCATCAGGACACCTGTAGTTTACTAATCTGCACTTCCATCATTCATAGTTTGAAGGTTCAGCCACTGCTAAGCACTAGCCAGCTAGCCCCTGCTAGCTAACTGGCCACATTGCTACGGTTACAGCAGTCGGTGTAATGAAGCTGCTTCCCTATAAAGGATTGTACCCTGTGGTGGATACATTTGCTGTCATTAGGCCGTCATTATGACAGTGTTCACATAGTGAACGTGATACTATGTTCATTATCTCAGTAAGGTTGTTAGCATGCTGTTAGCCGTGTCTGTGCATTATTTTAGAATATCAGCCATAAAAGCACAGCTTTAACCCATAAGCCTCATTGCTCTTATTATAACTGTGACGAAGTCAAAGTGTGCAAACGGTGACCCACTCTGACATCTGATCAAAACACACACTCACACACACACACACATGTGTGTGTATATACATATATAGATGCATAGATAGATGTGGCCTCTGAAATGCTGGTCGGCACGTCGCTTCTTTACAGAGCGAAACAATAGTGATTAGAAGATGTAATGGATTAGCCATGGGCCGAGTGAAGGCAGACAGAAAATAGAGGGAAGAGCAGACAAACCGAGATCAGAGTGATGGAGATTGGCAGTTGGGTAAAATGGATTGGATAGAGCGCTCTACGGATGGGGAGACGAGACGGAGAGCTGATGCCTGCCGCCGCCGCGAGAGATAATGGAAACTGATTACAGAAAAAATCAACAAGATTTCTCTCGTTCCAGCTCGAGAACGTGGCGTTAATGTGATTGGCGAGGACCCAGATCCTGGTTACAACTGATTGTAGTGAATTTGATCCACAGCATCAACAGGTTCTGAATATGGACGGAGGAAAGCACCCGGGGACAGAAGTGCAGTTGTTTTGTGGAGGTCTGGCTTACGTTCATGTGAGGGAGCGGAGGAGCTGCAGGAGACAAACAGGATGTCTGTGGGAGGACAGATGAGAGAGGGTACATCTGATGAGGAAGTGTGTGTGTGTGTGTGTGTGTTAATCCCAGGAAGGGCTTCCTCTGAATCTGAGCTGCTTGGGAGTTCTGTGGGAGTTCCAGACGTTGACGCGAGAAAAAGCAGGAGAAGAGAGTATGAAGAGAAGAGGACGAGAGTGACGCACACACACACACACACACACACACACACACACACACATGCGCGCGCGCGCAGGGGAAACCACCCACGCAGAGGGGTTGCATGCTGGTGTCATTACGAGCTGATGACGCTGGACTCGGGCCCACCCCAGTGACACAGCCTGAATCAACTCCAAAGCTTTTCCTCAGTCAAGCCGCTCGCAGCCTCTGACCGGACAAACATGCTGTGACCCGCACTGAGCCGCTCGTCCAATCAGCCCTCGGTGTTTGTTCTTTGTGCCAGGTGGGCGGAGCTTGTGGCCGGGCAGTAAAGTTACAGATCAAAACAGGCTCAAACGGTGTGACAGTGCTGAGATTAATTAGAACCAAGTGATGAACAGCTGATCCTCAGAGCTTCAGCTGTAATTGAGTTCAAATGAGCTCAGAGATTCATGGTATTTCAGCAAAAACACACTCCTGCTCCGTTTGCAACCCTGAGAAAAACCTCCTCACCGGTTTTAATGTTGTGGCTGGTTGGAGGACTCTGTTACGGCCCAGTGACATTAATGCACTTCGAGAGATGTTTGAATTGTCCTGAAGATATTATCAGGACACGCAAAGCTTCGGCCTTCGTGCTGCTCTTACCTGACCGCACACTGGGGTGCTTTCAGAAGATAAGATAAAAATATCAATAAATCTCTCCATCTAAAAGTTATGGTGCCCTTGAAATGGTAAAAGGCCTTTGTGAGACCAACCAGCAGTTGTAGCTGCTCTGCTGGAACCCCTGCTGTGCCAGTCGGCAGTGCCCCCCCTGATTTAAGATTATGAGCCTTCAGTGTTCAGCCACATCCACATGACACCTCTCTCCATTCGTATGCTTTATGGAATCATCACTGTCGCCACCCAGCAAACAAGCGCAGCAATATTTAGGACAAATGCCACTGTAGAATGGCCCTGCGAAACAATGCTTTTGAATATTTCATCACTCTGGAAAACCATATTAAAGCCAGGGGGAAGATGACAGCAATTTCCTACAGCCGTGCGGGTGCTGCAGTGCTGCGCCTCGCAGGGAGGCACCGGGATGTGCAGCCGGCGTAAGAAGCTCTGCTGCGGCTGCCGGCTTGTTTGTGTTGCAGGGCGCAGTTTCCTCAGCGAGGTCTGGTTGGAGGCTGTGGAGTTCACTGGCTGTGGCCTCCGCTCACTGGCTCTCTGCACAGCGTCTGCGGAGGCACAGATAAGCAGTGACACGCATTCTGTTGACGTCTGACGTCACGAGTGGATTTTGTGGGCCTGTGCAAGTGTGTGATGTTGTTTGGTTCATCTGTTTTTAAGAGCGGGGGCCATGTGGGTGAGGCTCAGCAGGACCTGGGGCCAAGAGTTCAGACAGGAGTGAGGAGCAGCCTGTGCGGATGAAAGGCGCTATAGCTCTCAACAGCCTCACGTGCAGAACATCACAGCTGCTTATTTTCCATTTACTTCCATCGCATTTTCATAGGCTGCGGTCACAGAAAACAGATCACCATATTTATTATTAATCCAAGCAGCTCCCTTCCTCCCACCGCCCTCAGAGCTGTGCAGCCCTCCCCTGCCTCGGCGTGCAGGCCAGCCTCCCTGCGAGGCACCTCCAGGTAATGGCCTGTGAAATCACTGGGCTTTTGTTGGTCGGGACACTCGCTGCAGGCCCGGCCAGCTTATTTATGGAGCTGCTGTGGTCTTTCTCCTGGCCTCGACACCTATAAATACACGGGGAAGGTTAGCCTGCTAAAACAAACAATGATGTGAGCCTGGGACATCTGAAATAGAATATGCAATTCTGCAGCTTAGCCCTCTATAAAAAGAGCTGCAGTCTATCTTTAGGTGGGAGGCGAGTAAGATTTAGCACTGCGGTGTGAATGCTGCTTCAGCGCTGGGGATGACTTCAGTACATAATGAGATGGTATTAGAGTCTAAGCTTTAATGACCTGAAGTGCAGCTGCTCCTAGTGTTTACAGAGCAGTTTATTAACGATGCAGCGCAGGCGAACCTCATATTTCTTGGAATGTTCTTGAAAATCATTTGGACACACCTGCAAATGTGTGTGACTTATGCAAAGATTTCTTTCTTTTTAATTTAAATCTCCACCTAACTTTCAGCCCCCCCCCCAGAGTCAGGCTGTATTTGGAAGAGACTGAGGTGTCAGTGAAGTAGGTGTTGGCAGCCGGGTTCCATATGTTAAACCTGGACAGGTTTCAGCGCGCGCGCACACACACACACACACACACACACACTGACAGTGGTAGAAACAGTAGATCTGCATAATGGATATACAAGGGGCTCTTGTTAGTGTCTGCTTTTAGCGGAGCGGAGCTGAGCGCCGGCACGCAGGCCTGGAGATGGCAAACGTGGTTAAACTGATAAAACTGTCATTACTATGTTGGAGGCAGCTGGAGGTGCGAGGGCGAGAGAAGGGAGTCAGAGAGAAATATGAGTAAGAGCGAACACATCCTGTCAGGGCTGCAGACTTTAGACCAATATCCTGGGCCGATACTGATCTGTCAGATATGGTGGTTGATATTTGTGGTTCCTCACAGCTTGAAGACGTTTTTAAGTATTTCTAGTCATTACGATGGTTTTGACTAAGAGTCTTAACCCTAACCCTTCCAGTCTGCATTGGATTATGATGATGTTTGAGAATCAAAGGAATGACAAAGAAAAGAAGTGACTTTGAATGTGTCGGTGACAGACTGGCAGCTCTGCGTGTTTCAGAAACTGCTCCTTCCTGGGGTCCCTCTGCCTGCCTCCTGACGACCATCCCTGACACAGGTCCCACCGTGCACGCCAATGGGAGTGGAACAAGTGGTGCAGCCTAAATTATGTCTGCATGAAATGTTTCCCACTGAATGAATTAAATGATGAATTATCAGTCTAGTGAAGAAAGACATCTGAACACTTTTAACTGAGTGCAGAACGCAGCAAAATACTGAACGTTGTAATTTCTTTATTTGTTCAAGAAGGTCAGTGCATATTAACAATGTAAAATATGCCAGATTACAGCCTTCAGGCTGATTCCCATCTGTAGTCCTAATAAAAATCATACTATCATATTCAACACATTTCATCCTAATAAAATGAGCACCACAGTATTAAAGACACATGTATGTACAGACACACAGATTCTTACCTGGTCACGATTATAATAATTGACACCACACTATTTAAAACATATTGAGTACTAAACAAACACATCTCATCATTACAGCAAAGGTGAAAGGTGATTGGATGATCAGTCTTTTCAGGGATGTTAGTTTCTCCTCTGAGAAACAAACACCAACATGATGCCATATAACACCAGTGGTTTCAGCTGTATTGGTGATGACAGATGTACCAGATTTCCACAGTAGTCTCTGCACTTTGGACAGGATTTCAGTGTAATTCATGTAGCATTCAGTTCACTCTGATTCCAGACTTTTTTTGGATGCTCAACACAGTCAAACAGTATTTAACAACTTTATGAAAGTCTGTTGCTGCCTAACCATTATTTACCAAACTAATTGAAGAGATTGGGCAATTCTTCAAAAGACGTGCCGATATCTGTGTCTCGCTCTGCACCGGCATCACTGCTGATTCAGCTGTCTTGGTTTATAGTGTTTGTCCTGCTCTGGTGATCTGATGCTATTTCACAGCTGTTTCGTTGCTCTGAACAATGATCGGGTGAAAATACCTAACTTTCTTGCTATCAGCAGTTTCACTCCAAAAACCTCAGTATCGGCCTTGAAAGCCCGTAAAGGTCAAACCCGAGCAGAGTCAGCTGCTGTAAAATCAAACGTGCTGCTCAGCCGTGCTGAGAGGGGGGGGGGAGGATGGTTTGGAAGGTGTTATGTTGCAGTGTGGTGCCAGGGGAGCTGTGAGGCTTGGCAAACAAGTGTGTGTTCACATCCCCAGTTTTCCTACTGCTGCTGGAGAAAGGGGAGGGAAAGAGCACGAGGGGAGGGAGGCTGAGATAAATGCAAAGACAGGAGGCTGCGGAGACATACGCCAGGGACCGTTTGCCCATCTATCGCTCCCCAGCATTAATCAAAAGCTAAACGTGCGTCTTCCCCAGCTCCTTGGCTTCACCGTGTCATCACGTGCGCGCATCTCTAAAACGACAGCCCCTCAAAACATTTTCATCCCAGGTGTAAATGAACCGCACTGATCTGTCCTGCTGGTTACAGCTCCAGCTGACCACATGTGGCTGCAGGACATGAACGGGTAATGCTCGTGCTGCTTTGCCCCAAGTGGCTGAAAAGCATTCTCTCACATTACATGAGCATGCTCACTGATACAGACCTTATCTCTTAGAAATGACATTTATACTTAATGGATCAGAATGAAAGTCCTGCTCTTTATTCAGCACCACAGAAGCTCTCTGGCTTGTCTCATTCTGGGTTACGGTATTGAACATGTGGACTGTAAAAGGCAGAGAGCCACTGCGACCAGCCATCGGTTAATGAAGCCCTGTTACGAAGCCTCAGGCTGAGCGTTTTCACACGGTGTCATCCTGGTGTTTGGGATCGGGATCTGATGGGGGGGGTACCTGACTGATGACTGATTCTTATGAGTATTGTATCCTGGATAATCCCTTAAGATTGGCTGTGACCTTAAAGGAGCCACTGAGGCCATAAACCTGCTGAGTGTTTTCTTGGGTCAGGGTGGCTCTTTAATGTCCAGCAGTTTCTGCAGAGACATGAAGCAGAGTTTGAAGATGAAGCTTCTGAGTCTGCGCTCACAGCTGCGTCGTCTATACAAGAAAATATTAGCCAACTCAGCTGCTAGCTTCCTTAGATCAACGTATCCTGTATAAAGGCAGCAAACTGAACAATATATTTGTCTCAAAGCGATCAAAGTCCATCTTTCACTCGTTTTTAGATGTGATTGTTGAAGCTGCAGAGGCCGAACCCTTGCTGGCAAAAACATCCTCCTGGAATTATTCGTGCGTTTGTGAAATAGCTTCTGGGATGCTAAATGCTGCACTGAGCTAACTGCTAGCTGTTCAGTGGTCCACAAGTCCTGTTGTCCATGGGGTGTCGAGAACAATTATTCACAAGTGGAAAACATCAGCAGAGATGCCAGTCTTCCCAGGAATGGGCATCCCAGGAGATCCGCCCAGGGGTCGGACTGCTCCGAGAAATTACCGAATAACAGAAACGAGCTGCATGTCAGATTCTGCAGGCCTCAGTTAGCATGCTAAATATTAAAGCTTGTGACAGCACAATTGGAAAAATACTGAACAACTATGGTTTGTTTGGAGAAAGAACATGGCAGCATGATTTGGGCTTCCATAACAAACCACACAACTTCTGGAACAAGTGGAGATGTTGGACCACAAAGCCAAACGCTAACACCTCATACCAATTATCCACCGTGGCGGAGAAGTGATGATTCTGGCCTGTTTTGTAGTGGCAGCCGTCGGGCACCTTCCATCCACTGGCATACAGAGGAGTTCATGGTTGAGTCAAAGTATTCTAGAGTCAAATGTGAGGCCATCTGTCAGACAACTGAAGCTTGGCCAAACTGGGTCATGCAACTGGACAATAATCCCAAAGCAGGTTGAAAAAGAAAATAACGAAGGTGTTGCAATGACCCAAAGTCCAGAACTCAGTGGCAGGAACTTTAAAGAGCATCAGCGAATGCCTACAAAGCTCAAAGAACTACGATTTTGTTTCACTAGCAGCTTGTCCCCAAAACACATCAATTTGTTTCCATTTTTTTAGTTGAAAAATGTCAAAGGTAACAGTTTGACTGGCATGAAATAGTGTTTTTCAAATTGCTGTTAGCTGCTAACTTAGCATATCTTAGCATGGTGTGCCGTGTGCCCTTTGAGGGGGCGGGACAAGTGGAGGACGAAAGAAGACGAGCAGTATGTGAAAGTCATGACCTTAAGAAAGGTACAAATGGCCCTTCAGCTGATCCATCTGTTTGCTGAAGCCTCATCAGAAATGATCCCAGTGGAAGGGAACCTGGGAGACCAGGCGGAGCTCTCCAGAACTACACACGAATTAATGAGTGGCAGCCAGCTTGATGGGGTGATGTAGTCCCAGTGGAGGCTCCGTCATGGCTTGGTGCTGCATTTCAGCCTGTGGTGTTGGGGATCTTTTCAAAATTGATTTAATTATCATCTGATTGGCACTGGCTTCGTGTTTCAGCTTGACAATGACCCCGAACACGATGCACACAGTGGAAGCATAGCTGCACAGGGGAACAGCCACAGCCTGAACCTGAACACTGATGCAGTGACAGAGAACAGAACCAAGCTGCTGCTTAAAGAAAAGAGAAGAAAGCTGCCGGAGAACTTAGACAGGAAGTGATAAACGGCAGACTTGTTGTAGCAGGATGTGTGGGAGCCTCTTTTTTTAGGTTGCAGATGTTGCATAACTTTAATAATGTTAACTCTGCCAAAATGCCAAAATGACATTACTCAGCTCATGCTTTTGATTTATTGTGTCATCTGTGCATCACTGGATGCTTTGAACAGAGCAAGAAGCTAGAAACAAAAAATATATTCTCGTACGAAAGAAAATGACTTCAAGATGAATGTTAAGATGAATATTTCTTACAGTGTACTTACCCATCAGTGTGAAGCCTCCTGCGAGCAAACACACACACAAATACCGAAGCAGAAAGTAAAACAGATGCCCAGAGGCTCCCATTATACTGCAGAGTGAAGTCAGTTCAGGTCATTAGGATGATTTTATGAATACAAACTACTTTAAATGAAGTATTCATGAGGAGAGGCTGCACTCGGACCAGTGATTAGTGCAAGATCTCTTTGTTGCAACGTTTAATTAGTCTCCCACCTAGTGCAGATACCTAACGCTGCTTTTTAAACACAAACGAAATAAAAGGCATTGATCGCATGCGATCAATAGAACGTTGCCTCTGGGACCGCAGTGTTTGAACAGTGAACATCGTGAACATTTGAAATTTGCTGCTCTAAAGTGCTGTTCTTCCCCTTCCCGTCGGCCCCTCTGTGCGCTCGGAGGGAGGCACGGAGGCTGAGGGTGAGGTAGGGTGAGGAGGGCGAACAGGGTGATGACACAAGAGTGAAACTGAAGGTGTTGGTGCGGAGGATGGTGGAGCCGTGGTGGAGCCGTGGTTTGGGATTGCTGCAGATGTAAAGTGTGATGTGTCACTTTGACTCGCTGTTTGTTAAATGCTGCTGGGCTCCGGCCTGCAGTGTGCAGAGAAGTGCCATCGGCAGCTTGTGTCATGATATCCAGAGTCGCCCCATTGGCTGCAATCGACAGGCCACGCCCACTTCTGCATTCATGACCAGAAAGCAGGAGTTATTCTGATGGCTGCCAGCAGGTGTGCACGCACATCACATCACATTGTTGTGCACATGAAAGGATGACACAGGAGTTTAAATGCTGAGTCAGCATTTGGGTTTCTGCCAGAGGAGACGATCACACGTTTCTTTAAATACATGAATTACAGACGGCTACAGTTTAGAGTCAAAAAGTGTTTTTTTACTTTGAGCACAGAGACCCATCTGTGAAACACACACACACACACACACACACACACACACTCGTAGTTAATTGAATACATCTTGCTGAATCATCACAAGAGCCGAGTGCAGAAACCCGGTCATGTAGTAAGTGTTGACATATGGTGAAACTTTTTTAATCCCAGAATACGTCTCACATTTTACAGTGTTTGGATGTTTCCTTTGTTTAACTCGGGACTGTCACACACACCCAGGAAGTGACACACTCACTCAGATCGTCACATGCGGGGCCCTGGGTGTCACATTTAATGCGTTTCAGTTATTTCTTCTTTAAATCCTCCCACAGACTCTCCACATGTTTCCTGTCTAACTAAAGGCCTCCAAAAACCTTTCTTTCTTTGGCCACATTAGCACCAGTGGACCAGCAGAACTAAACATGATCGACTTAATCAGTACAAACTCAGAGTAATGACACATGGCAACAATCGTTCAAGCAAATCTTTGTACAGCTTTAACCTGCAGTAATTAAATGCACTTCCTAAACTTGTGAAATCAAAGATAACGAGCCAGAAAAATGAAACTTAAGAATAAATATTGAGGCCAAATACAAAGTCTGAAGGTCCAAAGAGGAAGCAGACTGTGGTCTCCTTGGTGATGAGCCTCATGTGGACTTTGTAGGTGTCTAAAACAGGGCCACTGTTTTATGGAAGACATCACTATGGTGGCTGATCTGCTGAGGATGCACTGGCCTTCTGCATATCTGCAGGGCTTTGAGGAAGCACTTTTCTTTTCGCAGTGACTTGCTTTAATTCACGTTATTGGCCGATAACCTGCCAGGCGACTGCTGCAAGCTCCCACAGCAGCCTGCAACTGCACTCTGTTGTTGCAAAGGCCTGACACTAATTCAGAGACCATTAGGGCTCACTCCTCGCCCCCCTCGTAGACGGCTCCACAGTCTGACAAAAGTTCTGCTTGTTGTCTGATGCTGATTCGACTCCTTTTGGCAAACTGCTCGTCTCCTAATGATGATGTTTTACAATTAGCTGTGAAAACTGTGCAAATGTTTTCCCTCTTCTTGGCAACTGTCCTCCTTGGCAGAGAGCTCTGTGTTTAGAGAGTGCATGTTCTTGGCCAAATCAACATTTATGATAGACTATCCCAGATGGGATGTTGCAGATGGTCGCATGATCTGGCCTCTTCTGGGACCGTTTCAGGCCTACCCAAACAGTGTGCGATCATTTGTGGACGAATAAGACGTCCAAGGAAAGTGTGTGTGCTGCACTGTTTGTGAGGTTCAGTGCAGTGAATACAGATAATGCTGCGACTCTGAAACATAATCAAATCTCTTCTCGCCTTCCCGAGTTAAAGAAAAGCCCTGAAATTTAGATTTACACACACTCTCCATCACTTCTTCTCCAACCCACCCATAATTGCACACATATGCACCGACATGCACGCGCACAGGCAGAATCATTCATATCCGTTCAGACATTTACTGCAGCTGTTATGTTTGTGGCACAGCCTAACGGCAGCGTTAATCATTTCTGCATGGCGGAGAAATCCGCCCATCCTTCTCAGCCATCTCACAATTAATCCGCATCCTCCACGCTCGGAAGGGTTAACACCGCGGGACGGCAAATTATTCCCAACCATCCAGGAAGCCGTGTAAGTGCCTCTCCAGCTAAACACAGATTGATCGATTGCTTTGTTTATCAGTCATAAAACTATTAACAATTCACCCCCCCCCTCTTCTCCATCTCTTCTCCTGCATCCAGAGCAGTTTTGCGTCTGGATGATTATACATTCATTAATGCATGGGTAGTTGTGCGTTAGTCAAATGATCCATATGCGACTGAGCTGCGTTGAACACAGATTACTGCACAGATGCCCATTGAGGAGTCTTTTAATTAACAGCATGGTTTATGTCTCAGGGAAGAGCTCTTTGTGTCAGGGACCGCAGCGCGGGGGGGGGGGGTGACCTAATTCTCAGGGGAGATGATTGAACATGACAGCAATAAAAATAAAATGCTGAGACCTTACGCGTGAGCTGCAACAGGATCTGCTCGGCAGAACTTCAGTGTGACCCTGCAAGGGTCGGACGCCATCTTTGATTTGTGTGTGTGTGTGTGTGTGTGTGTGTGTGTGTGTGTGTGTGCGTGTGTGTGTGTGTCCCAGATTTTGTGTTGCGCGTTTTGCGGGGGCCTTAACATGCT
>VOQJ01018892.1:0-14031 GCA_015052665.1 Apistogramma diplotaenia
GGTCCTCAGATGGGGACAACGGGCTTATTTTACAGCATACATAACACAACAACGTTAACATGGCTTAACAACATATAAAACACTGTTGATCAGAGTGAAGTAAAAGGTACAGCAAAGTCAAAATGTAATGTCCCTATATGTGGACGCAGGGTCTCAGGAGGATACGGCAGGGGTCCTCAATCCCAGTCCTCGAGGGCCGGGGTCCTGCAGGTTTTGGATGCAACCCTGCTTCAACACACCTGAGTCAATTAGCAGGACTCTGGAGAACTTAACTGCACACTGAGGAGCTGATTCAGCCATTTGATTCAGGTGTGTTGAAGCAGGGTTGCATCCAAAACCTGCAGGACACCGGCCCTCGAGGACTGGGATTGAGGACCCCTGCCTTAAGCTTTCAGCGCTGGAAGTTTCCGTTTGACTTGTATAGACCTGAATATAACAATCTCCCAATGACCTAGCTAGCGTGATGCATTTTTAGCCGGTGTATGTTGAACGACCACCACAATCTTAGTTTAGCTGGTGAGCAAGCTTTTATCAACATTAACCAGTTAGAGCTAAATACAGTTTATTCCTGCAGTTTACAAGAATGTTGTTAGTCACAGACTAAACAATCAACCTTATCATGAAATTAGAAGGATATTTAAGGGACCAAACATCCAATCATGTAAGAGCCCTCAGCTAAAGTCACTTTAGGAAAAAACAATCCATCAAAAGAATCTACTCGGAAGGCTTCAGCAGGTCCAGATTTTTTCTAACATTAATTCCAATAAAATTCATCAGCTAAATCGAATCATACAAGTCGAATTTTCGGATGTAAAATCTGGTCCCATTGTGATGCATTTACAATTAAATGTGATCACATAGGTCTGATGAGTTTAGTGCTAAAGCCCTCCTCCGCCACGCCCAATTCCAATATCTACGATCGACGCAAACTCAGCTCATTCATGCACAACTGCACACGCTAACAACACCTGGAGAGCGCGAGACCAAGAGTCATGTGATGTCTGGATTGGCTGCACTGGCTGAAACAGTTCATTTCACTGGAGACAATCATGGCAATTGCAGGAGTCAAGTGTAAGTTACAAACTTGCAAAAATCTGAGATGATAAAATTTGCAGAAGCAAAACGAGAAAACTAGAAAGCCATCAACATATTAGAAAACGTTGCTGCTAAAGCTGGATCGTTCAAGAGGATCAAAAGGGTTTCCTATGCCGACGCTGATATGGAGTTGTTACTTTGGTTTAAGCAAGCTGACTCGAATTTCCACATTTTTTTCTCTCTTATGTGCAAACCAAATTTTATCCAGCTTACATGAGACCAATTTTTTACAAGCTGGATAAAAAATTCCATCGGCCATTTGAATCCAACTTGATTTTAACTGTCTATCTGGCAGTCCATGATACAGTACAGTAGCTCCATCCTTGAGGTCTTGGGGCAATATTAACAGAACTAAAACCCACTAGGTCACTATCCTCCTTTTTAAGTCTGGAGGCGGCTCAAAAAGGGGCAAAATCAGGCAGCAATTAATGACGTGTAAACAAACAAGAGCAAAAACTTGCTTCAGCTGGCCATCCTTGCCTCTCTGTAGCTGGATGGCACCCTGTTCCCACCTCAGTGGCTAAGGCCGATGCACTTGTCCACGAACTGATCTATCACTCATTGGATGGGGCGATGTTGCTGGTAGTGAACATTTTTTCTCTCCCGTGTTATTCACAGTTATGATGCATGTCCCTGGTCAAACACTGGACGCATACATACGAATGCACGCTCACCTATTCTTTCTTTGTCCCGTTTTGTGTGTATTGTATGTTTTGTTCTCCTCACTTGTCCTTGTCTATATTTACTATTGTGCTATTATAAAAATAATTCAGCTGAGGCCAAGTTCATAAATTAATTTACTCTGATTACTTGGAAAGCCTATAAATACACCCTCGACAGCCGTAAACCTCCATATAAAGCTGTTCACAACAACCTCTAATTTTAGCCGATTCCTAGGTCGGGTGTTTGGGCTCTAACATGCAGCAGTTATGTCAGGGGGCACAGCTGTCTCAGACTATGGAGTCGCTTGCTTAACCATACACAGCTAAGAGGCAAGCTCAAATAAAAATAGTCTTACCATCTGGATAAAAATGGGATCTCGTGCGACGTCGTCACAACTACAAAGGTGCAAGTCATGACTTAGTGTAGACTAAGGACCACACTTGGATTTGTGCAGTGCAGTGCATTGCAGTGCAGTGCACTCTCATTTACAGTTCACAGTATTTTAGACTTCTGGTTTTATGGCCAGTTGTGGACGTTACTCTTAATCTTGATAACATGACAGTTGTACATAATCTGTTTACAATGTAACAGTTTACATTAAACCAAATGTGCATTTATTCAAAGGATCAATGAATTTATCACGTTAAGATATTTTTTCTTTTGTAGTTTAAACAGTGTTTTGAGCTTACCTACTTCATGTAACGAACGTACTTACATCGGTGGGTAAGAAGGGCCTCGCTGACCTTTGCTTTCTCTTAAAGAGGCTTGAGTGGCTTGGATCTGATATGAGGATGGAGGGCACCTGCAAAGCCCTTCTCATTGGGCCATGTGCCAGCCACCATCAGCTGGTGCTGACAAATCTATTCTGGGACTGGAGGAGGCAGCAGAAGTAGACTCCTAACCAGGAAACTCTTTGGATACTCTTCCCCAAAGTCCCATTTCTCTGTTTCAGTCAGTCACATTGTCCTTCCATCTGTGGCTGGCCTGGCTTTGCTCTGCCCGTTTGTAGACTGAATAAGATTAGGTTGCATTAGTTCTACTGTATATTGCCATGCTATTCTCATCTGGTAGTCTGCTTTCTATCAGTAATATTGCAGATGCCACATCAAACCTACAAACGATTGCAACCAGCAACGCGCTGTGAAAAGCAGCAGCAGCAGGCCCCGGTGATGCAGTAGTTGTTTTGAAGCACGCAGTCTGATATTTGGATGGCTGAAGGGACCGGGCTTCAAGCCAGAATAAGGGTCACTGTCAGAAGCTTGAAGTTCATTGAACACTTTGTGCATAAACAGTGCATGAAATCACAGTGATATGCAACACAGAGGGCAAGGCACCATACATACTGATGCCAATTACCCTCGATGCTTGCATTTTAATATGGAGTGTGTAAAAATTACTCGGTTTAATTAAAAAGAAACCAAAGACAGCTAACCAAATTTATTTATTTATTTTTAATTAGTAAGAATTTGTAGGCGGCGCGGTGGCGTGGTGGTTAGCACTGCTGCCTCACAGAGAATGACATCTGGAGGGCCTGGGTTCGATTCCACTCTTGGCCCAGGCCTCCCTCTGTGTGGAGTTTGCATGTTCTCCCCGTGCCTGCGTGGGTTTTCTCCGGGTACTCCGGTTTCCTCCCACAGTCCAAAGACATGCACTTACTGGGGTTAGGTTAATTGGTGACTCCAAATTGCCCATAGGTATGAATGTGAGTGTGAATGGTTGTCTGTGTCTCTGTGTTGGCCCTGCGACAGGCTGGCGACCTGTACAGGGTGTACCCTGCCTCTCGCCCTATGTGAGCTGGGATAGGCTCCAGCCCCCCCGCGACCCCGAACGGGATAAGCGGTTGAGAATGGATGGATGGATAGTAAGAATTTGGGAAGTGATGAGACCAGTTGCTGTATGTTTAGAGAACAAATTCTTCCTTGTGGGATTTTATCTGTTCATCCGCTTTGGTTTCGATTTTTTATTAGCCAGTTTCATTTTTTATGAAGAATGGAGAATAGTTTGGCATTGTATTGGCGAAATAAGCAGAAGACATGGCAGCACCCCCTGTACCCCCAACACTAACATGTAATTTATTTAGTAACATGATTTAGGCCTAGAGACTGGTCAGTGACCCCCTGGCAACCTCCAATCGCTTGGAAAAACCCCAACAAGTGGTTGCTGGAGTTTGCCGGGTAAAATCGCTGTATCCAAAAAAACCACACTTTTGATTGCTTTTGGGGTGGCTGTGGCTCAGGAGGTAGAACAAGCTTATTAGCATCTGCTAATAGGAAGGTTCATGGTTTGATCCCTGGCTGCTAAAGTCTGCATGTAAAAAAAACATCCTTTGGCAAGATACTGAACCTCAAGTTGCTCTCCGATGTGTTTATTGATGTGAAGGTTAGATAGAAAGTACAGGTGTAGAAAAAGTACTTGTGTGAGTGGGTGAACAAAGACATGTTGTATAAGCACGTTGAGTGCTCAGATGGAGTAGAAAAGCACTATATAAGAACCAGTCCATTTAACATCTGGTTTCCAGCACATTGCCACAGCTGCTCATAGTTTGCATGGAAGATGCTGATTTCTCTGCATACGCTGGTCATTTACTCTCCACGCTGTAGTGAAACTTCAAAAACTGCAAGCAAACTGAAACGGAGAACGTTCTCCTTCAGAGTAAAAGTTGCACCTTACCAGTGCAAACGACACATTTCATTTTCTGCGAAGGAGAGCGCACTTTGTTTCCAGTTTGCTTCAAACGTTTCACTGTTACTGCTGTCCGGCAAGTAGTTTGCAAGTGTTTGCAGACAAGTTGGTCTCTTCCATGCAAACTTACTCATGCCGAAGTTTGTGGATTCACACATGCACATACACCATCTCTGCTTCCCTGTCAGGCTGCCTGCAGCATGCCACGGAGAGAACATTGGTTTCATAATACAGAGGAATGCCTTCCTCGTACAATGAACCTGAAAATTCCCTTTGTTCTCCAAATGACAGCTCCACCCTGCCTATTGAATCACTGACTATACACGCATTACTAAAGTTAACACTATACCATAACAAGGGATGCGTACGAGCATATATACTGTTGGTGGCCTAAGGTGTTACCTCCTAGTCTGAGACTGACAGCTGAGTAAAACCTGTTTGAAAGGAACTGTTAATAATTAGTAGATTATTAAAGGCATTAGTGAGGCTTACAGCAGGTCTACCAGTAGTTCTGCAGGGGAGACGATCAGTATTTGATACTTGCCTGTAGTATTACTGTAGTGTAGCATACTGTATACTGTATCAAAAAAATATTACTTTGCCATGAGATTTTGGTTTCACTTTCTCGATTGCTCATCAGACTTTGATGATGCGCTAACAGCTCGTTTGATAACGATGAGATAAAAGTGTCTTTGCAAATAGCGGGCTAATAAACGGTACAGTAGTCCAGCTGCTTAGCCGACAGATTTACGGCCAGCTTCTCCACTGCAGCCGTGGAAGCGGATATGTGGCTTACTCAGAACTGGCTTGCTGCATTTGACTGTTGCCATGGTAAAACAAAAATGAAAACAGTTTTCAGCCACTGTTTGTATGTGTAATAGTGTGTGTGGCTTCAAACATCAGGGGGAATGCGTCATTTCACCGCTGTCCATTCACCACCACTATAATTTCATAACTAGATCACTGTCTGCAGCGCAGACAAACCAACATGTGCTCCTCTGCTTCAAGCGGCGATTGTCAGGTTTCCTTCCAGTTCGGCTTTCGCCGAACACCGGCCACGAGGGAACGCTCTCTCTGACACTAAGAGACGAACAGGAGACAGATGTACAGAGGAGAGAAGTGATCTCTGGATAGAAAGCTGGTATCATGTTCCTGGGAGTGGTGAAAAGGTTAGCTATAATGCACAGTCCTTTATATAGTTGTGCAAGACAAATTCTTCCTTCGCGGCCCGAATATTAAGCGCCTGATGTAGCAGTGCAACTTTAGGCTGCTTTACAACCTGTTGCATCACTTTACTGAGCTGCAAAGGAAACACTGGTTAGTTCATGTATCCTTCTTTTCTTGTCGGCCTGGTGATCCCCCAAACAAACACAGATAAGGATAGAATTGAACTAATGTTGCTTTTATTATTATACAACTGACAGTTTAGTCCCTTCATATCATATTTATGTGCAGCCTGACCAAAATACATTATCATGATTTATGCATTTTCTCTTTAAATGCCAGCAGCCTTCACATGATATATTCTAAGACTGTGTCATACGAGATGTGTGTAGAGTAAAAGCTCTTCAGTGACACCTGATCTTGAAATGCGTAAAGCTAGCCACCTTGCGCTTTATAACTTACACGGGGAGGTGGGCTGGATGGATGCCAGCTGGCTGTTTTTTCTTTCTGATAATGAGTCTCTGAACAGAACAGCCCAGTCGCTGATGCAGTGTTCATCGCATGCCAGAGGGTGTGTGTCACACAGTCATAGTATGTGTTCAGAGGTGAGTATATGAGTACATCACAGGAGCCATTTGCTTTTGGGTGTAGGTGGGACTCTCCGCAGCAGAGCCGTCGGCACATGCGCTCACTCCGTAGCTGCGTTTCTCCATTCATTTGGATTTTATTCAGTTTATTGCAGACACTTTTTTTTCCTTCTAGCTTCCTGCTCTATTTACTCTAGTGAGATTTTTTTTCCATGACAGTTTTTTCCTAAGCGAGAGAAGGTGGGAGGAGCCGGACTGAGAAGTGTGTCTTGCGCGCTCTCCTCACTCTCTCTCTCTCACACACACACACACACACACTGCCTCTCTTCCATTCTGTCATTGCCATCTCGGCAGAACGGAGACTGTTCATTCCCAGCCACCCTGAATGTAGGGGGAGACATTAAACTTATTAACAGAGGAATATTTATTTTCTTCACTACAACCAAAGGATCGGCAGGAGCAAGGAGAAGAGACAGTAAGAAAAATCATACCAAGGAATTCTTCTTTCATTTTTTCCTTAATGAATTAAGCAACACGTGCCAGCCGGTTTTGGCACTTGATTCTTCCACACAGCGCAGCGTGAGGCCTGCTGCTCTGTGTTTGATCTTGTGCATTTTAGTTTTCATTTGAGAGTTTACTGACACAAAGCACAATGGTTGCTGGAATGCTGATGCCCCTGCACGACCTGAGGGCCATCTACGAGGTGCTGTTTCGAGATGGTGTCATGGTGGCCAAGAAGGACAAGAGGCCGCAGATCAAACACCCAGAGGTGCAAAGTGTAAGCAACCTCCAAGTAATTCGTGCCATGGGGTCTCTTAAGTCCAGGGGATATGTGAAGGAAACATTTGCTTGGAGACATTTCTACTGGTATGTGACCAATGATGGCATTGTTTACCTGCGTGACTACCTCCACCTGCCCACTGAGATCGTTCCTGCCTCCCTGCAAAGGATCAGGAAGCCAGCCGCCACTCTGTCCGTTGCTCACCGAGCTGCACGGGTCCAATCTGTAGAAGGTCCAACGTCTTATGTTCCTAAACCAGGACGCAGGGGCGAAGCGGAAAATCCGGAAGCACTTGCGGAACGTCAAGGCTACCGCCATAAGATGATGGGTCCTGGAGAGAGAGAGAATTACTCTGATAGGACCCCTAGGTTCAGAGGTCGTCCGCTGACTGCAGAACCAGTCAGAGAAAAAGTCTTATGGGACGTGGAGGACCGGCCTCAGCATGTTGTCAGGAAGAGCACTGGCTTCAGAAGTGAAACGGCGATGATGGAGGATAACAGGGTGAAAAGAGTCACTCACCAGGAGTTTGATGTCAATGGTGAGAAGCCAATAACATCATCTCAAAAGAGGAGAGCGTTGGAGGTTGAAAAAGAGAAGCCAATGAGTTCTGCTCCTCCTCAGACAGCAGCTGTGGAGCAGGATGCGTCGCAGAGCGCTCTGATGTCCTCCAGAACCGCCCGACCATTAGCTGTGACTGCTGTCGCTGCGGTTACAGGTGCTGCAGCATCAAAGAGTCCAGCTAAGCCCTCTGAGGAAATGAAATTTAAGGAGAGCGTTTCTGCTGAGGACAAAGCTTCTGTGAAGTCTGCTGAAATGATTACAAGCAAATCAGCCACAATGCTTCCTGATTTCACTGCCAAAGAAGAGAAAATGAAAAAGGTGATTGTGGACCCGGTTAAATCCACAGATGCCAGTGCTACATCTACAACAGCCAATGATCAAGTAAAGCCCCAACAGGTCACTCCCAAAGGCTCTGCTCTGGTTGCTGACAGCGCCGCTGCTACCCCCGCCATCGCAGAACCTGCTAATGAAGGTGTCCAAGGAGGGACGCGTAAGATAAAGGAGGAATCGGTTAAACCCACACAGGTGAAGGGCCCAGTTTCAGCTGAACCTGAAATCTTACATGATAAGAAAGAAAAAACTACCAATGCAGCTGTCACTCGAGAGACCACTAAACACAAACCTCACAGCACCACGAGCAAGCCAGAGGGCGCCACTGATGCAGCAGAGGCTGAAGAGGCCCGGGAATCTATCCACGACAAAGCAACCTTAAAGAATCTCTCTGCCAAGTCTAAAACTGATGAAGTGCCCCTAAAAGTTCCTGCGATACCCAAATCCGCAACGCTTGAAGTTAAATCTGCCGTTACCACAGCGACTCTCGCAGCGCCGCCGGCCGATGCTGAAGACCTACAGCCTGCCACGGCAAAAGCTGCAGAGGTGACTGCACAAGAGAAGAAAACTGATGCAAAGGTGATTCCTCCTGTCAAAAAAGAAGCCTCTAAAGATGCGGTTCAAGAAGAATCTGATTTATCTCAGCCTCCTCAAAATGTTAGCATCACAGAGGTGCTTAAAGAAACCAAACAAGTGGCTGAGGGAGGCTCAAAATCAAAGAGAAAGAAAAAGAAATCTCCAGGTGAGGCCTCTAAGAGTACCAATGCTGAGGGATCACCTGATCCAAAGATGGAGAAGGAGAAAACCTCTAAAGAGAAGTCCCAAGAGGAAGTGGCCGAAAATAACACTGAACCCACAGCAGTTATTTCACCGGAGCCTTTAACTGTGTCTACCTGTTTAAAGGGAGTAGAGAGAAATGAGGCTAAATCACATGCTGACGGCGAGAAAAAAGTAATTGTCCCTAAACAAACAAAGGCTTTTTCAGAAGAAGCCTCTCTGCCTTTACAGCAGATTCCTGCAGCGCCTCTAGCGGATGCACAAGTAACAGAGAAGGTTGAGGAAAGCAATGTCAGCAAGCTCATACAGGGACCATTATCCCCCAAGGGGGTGTTAAATGCTACGCTGCCCCATATGGAGCCGGTGAAATCTGAGGAAATGACTGTCACCAAAGTGGAAACAGTGACGATGCAGAAAATAAGCGGAGTGGAGCTCGTGCAAGCGAGCCCTAAACCCAAAGAGGAAAACCCCGCCCCCCTGTCAGAATCTCAGAAACCCACACTTGAGACTAAATCCCTCTTAAATACAGAGAAAGCTACAGAGCAGCCTTCAAAGGGAAAGAAAAAGGGAAAAGGTAGAAAGCAGGCTAAAGCACCGGAGTCAGAGACTATAAGCATAAAACCTGTCCTTTTGCCTGAAGCACAAACATTCCCATCAACTGACATTACACCAGTGCCCGAGGCTACAGTTAACGACAGCCCCGACACGGCCTCTGGACTGACAGAAACCAATGTTTCTCTAAAGATGACTCTTGAAAGAATGTGCAATGAGGAAATCAGGCAGGCAGCAGCTGTGCTCTCTGTGGCCCCAGCAGACAAAAGGGAGGTGGAGCCAGCGCTGCTCTGTGCAGAAAAAATCAAGCGGGAGGCTCCAAAACCAGAAACATCCTCCAGTGCGAGCAAAGCACCCGCAGCCGGAGAATTAGCGTCAGCAGCACCAGCAGGAACAGCAGAGCCAGCTGCAGCTCAGGCGCAGGCCAGCCCACTCGCAGAGCAAGAGGAGCCTCCCAAAGTTGCACAACATTCGGCCGCTCAGGCAGCAGAGTGCAGCACAGAGGAAAGGCTCTCTGTTTCCGAGGCCTCAAAGAAGGAGGGAGAGAAGAAGAGGGACTCGGTAGAGGACACACCCTCTACTACTGCCATACCTGTGACCCATCCTGCCCAGCCTGACCTGCAGGACACCTGTGAGTGTGAAACATCTGACATAGACGAGGCCGCCATGAAGAGGAAAATTGTCGTAGTAGAAGAGATAGTGGAGGTGAAACAGGTTATTAGTCCCGAGGCGGCCGGACAGCAGTCACCACCTCCACCTGTGCAGCCTGAGGAGGAAGATGAGGAACTGGACATGGATGTTCTGGAAGAAATCGCTATAGAACGGGCACTCCTGGCACAGTCGGTGAGGGGCAAGGGGCAAGGAGCCTCACCAGAGCCAAACTGGGACCACTCACTGGGGGAGCCAGAGGAGAAGACATGGCCTAACTTCAATGAAGGTTTGTTTGAATGCCTGCCAGTTAACCTACTTCTTTCTGTCTTCCAACGTCTCTGTGATGCAATCACTGGTGCAGTTAGATTGCCACCTTTCTTTGAAGCACGGGAGGGCTCGGGGTGCTCGGTGACAGCACTGTTGGTGCTGTGCACTTTTATACCATGTACTTACAGGACCTTTTTATTCTCTGAATAACATGACCCTTCTGTAATTGTCTACGACTTCCCTTCCAAAGTATTATTTGGGGCGATTTGATTATAGTTTATGGCTTAAAATTACGTTACCGAGCTCACAGTATATTTTGTGATGTGGTGCAGGAAGACTTTGAGAGAAACAGTGGGGAGACCTTTGAGATGTGGCTGTGATTGAATTGTCCTTGTGTTAAAATAGATGACACGATCCTTGAGCAGTGTCCCAGGTTCCCCCTTTTTTTTTTGCAGCAATAAATGCTACAGTAACAAATAATTTGCCTCTAATCTTTCAAGCTTTCACACGCATCAGTGGCAGTTGAGAAACAAATCAAATGCCAGTAAAAATCCCATTTTTTTGGGGGGGGGTGGGGAATTTTTGTTGTTGTTGCATAATAGTCAACATTAGGCTCTTCAGACTGTTTGAGTGGTAACAGTTATCTCTGGAGCCATCGCTGAGTGTTTGCCAGCAGGATTATGAAGATCTGCAGCCATTCCAAGTAGGTGGGGCTGCTTGATGAAATTCAGCCTCGCCTGTTCCCTGCAGAGACAGTTAAGCATGAGTTAAAGCCAAAATAAGGGAGGTGTGGTGCTTTTGGGAGCATTAGTCGTCTTTCCTCCAGTAAAGCTGTGTTCTTGGCTCTGGTTCGTGTTCCAGGGTTGTTTTCTCTTCTCACTTTAGTCTTGAAGGAAAGAGAGGCATGCCCTTTGCATTCCATTATGCAAAGGGCATTAACACGGGAGTTATCTCAGCACATTACTGTATGCCATCCTCCTTTGCTGGAACAGAACTCCACAACAAAAAAAAGGTGCCACATGATGCTGTGGTTAGCTTTTGCCGAAGTGAAACTCCGTGATGTTAAACGTTCACGTGACAATATGTAATGTTTCACAACTTCCACGAGTGGAGTAAGTTGCTACTTTAGCCGTCATGTGCCTCTTTCCATCTCTGAGTGTGTAGCATAAACTTTTTCTGGGGCGTTGTCTGTGAAGGGCGTGAGCGACATGCAGATAGTCAGGAAGTTGGAATGGCCTGCTCACAGCTCCATGGGTGTGTTTGTTTGGATCCACACGTGACAGGCGTTCTGGATTCAATTAGCAGCCCGGCTCCTCGGTTCAGTCTGTGTTGCTCATCAGGAAAATAAGTTGGACAAAAACTCTGTGACACCCATACACAAGCACAAGCACACTTAGAGCTCATTATGAGCGGAGCTCTGCAGCTCTGCGGTGCAGTTTGGCATCAAGGCGAAACCTGAGTTGTGCGTGTGTGGTGCTGATAATCGCAGCGGCGAGTGATCACAACGATTTTAATTTGTGGTCTTTCCAATCTGTGAGGTTTTCACACACTGGACACAGCAGTGCACTGCTGACATCTGCTGTCCATTAGCAACCATTTTCCTATGTCACATAGGCCTCATGCTACAGCTCCACTCACAAGTCTTTGAACATAACTCATATTTCTTATCGTGCAATGAGAAAGCCACGTTAATTTTGTTGTTGTTGTGAAGCTTTAATGACGCACCTTCTGTAGAACAGCTTTGGATTTGACCTCATGCACGAGTGTGTTCAGACTGCTACTCTGAGTGGATTGTTAGAGGAAATACTGATTTTACTACCTTTTCCTTACACTGTGGTATTCTTGGTATGTTGCTTTATCAGATGTCGGTGCACTCGGCTCACGATCTGATTTTTTTGCAGGTGTGCATACCTTTGTCCTGCTCCAGATTCGGTTTCAGTCGTACTTTGCATCAGTGATGTTGAAACCAGGAAGAAAAAAATTCACGAAATGTGACTTTTTCCACAAAAATGTTGCTTTCAAAAGAGGGATTTTTAGCTGGTTTTAATTTCAGTGCAGATTGCATGCAGCCTGTTTCTTTTCTTTCGGATGGAAGGAGTGAAACGACCTTAAACTAAAGCCACTGAGGGTCTTCCCTGTTTTCATCTTTGAAATCGTGCCTGCTGCACAGTTGTGCGATTGGCTAAATGAACAGCTACAGTGTGCTGCTGCTCTGTGCCTCTCATTATGGTGGCACTTCATTTTAATGTAGTGACTCACCCGGGTGATTTGCACATTTTGGAGCTTGATTCACGAGCGTGACCTTTCCGGGGAACAGAAAAAGTCGGGGAAAAGTGAGAGACAAACTCGTAACTCACGGCTTCTATCCTTAGACTGGGTTCTGAGTTGGCAACTTAATCTCCTGCTGCTGTTTGGGCTCCTTGGCCGACGGTGCTGTTTTCCTCAAAACAAAGTAAATGACCTTAGCCGGTGTGCCCTATCTTTGACTGCTGACTGCGCGTATGGGACCCCTGCTGATAGCTTGTTTGGCGTGTCACAACATATATTGGTGTACGTGCCATCAACTTTTAGAGACGCGGCCAGAACCAAACGATCACTTTGGCAAGTAGGGGATGTTGAAGCAGCAGCACCTTGATCTCTAATGAAACTTGAGATGAATTCTTCTTGAGTTAAGTGTCATTTCATAAAATTGTGGCACGAGAACAGAATGATGAGTCAGAAAAGGTGAATATTTATGACACTGATTTGCAAAGTGAAGCGTGATCCTCCATCCTTTGAAGCGCCGCATTGACGTGCACAGGCCGCTCGAGATCGGATTTAATGGTCTGTTGCAACAGGAGGCTGGATGGTGATGCAGGGATCTGTTGTAGCAATGCAACAGTTAACTCACGCTAGGCCGAGCCGTGGAAACAGGATTGATAACATGTGGAATATATTGAAGGTTTGGCCAAGAGGGTTATGACGTCAGTCATTTCCCAGGGTGCATTTTGGACCTTTTTACAGGAACTGACTAATGTGACTTCAGTTTGGTGAGAAGGATGGAAGTTTGAGGTTCATTTTAGCCCCTTTTACTCTGAAGCTCCTGAAACCTGCATTTTTCACCCAGTTTTTTCTCACCTGCTTAACGTTAAAGTAGGAGACGACATTTACAAGAATGAATGTCTGCGTGAAGAGTCAGACAAGCAGCGTTTCCCCCAGGGCATATTCTTAGAATACCTTTCAGCCATGTGTCCTAACATGATTAATGTATGTGTGTGTGTGTGTGTGTGTGTGTGTGTAAAATGCCTGTTGAGCTCAGGAGTTCCTGATTGCTGCACGTAAGGATGTTGATGGAGGAATTCCCTGCGATCCAGGCTAAATCTCCTCAGTGGTTTCTCAGTAGAGCTGCTTTCGTTACACTGTGATGTGTCCACATATAATGTCAACGTTTCACCTCACCCTGCTCTCCAGACGGGCTCGCTTTTAGCAATGGAGCCGGTTGTCAGCGCCACAATTGTCCGAGCCATGTGCGTATAATGGAACTTGCTATATTTAGAGAATGTTGTGCATCGATGTGATCCCAAAGCAATAAGCGGATGAATGCCGAGTGCACCAGGCTTTGACCTTTAAACTGTCCGTCGCTGAAGTGCGTTTTACTGCATCATATCCAGTTTAATCCATCTCATTTACCGTCTGCATTTCCAGTCGCAGTGCTTTAGTGTGTTTAAATCCAGCTTGTGTTCCGGCCCTATCAGTGTATCAGCCAATTTTTGTGATGAGTACTTTTGCATGTGCTGACACTATCAGCTCTAAATGATCGGGTTATGCCCAAGAGAGCGCTCACACGTGATCTGTTTTCTGGGTGCGAGGTGTGACTTTATGCGACAGAAAAAAGCTGCCGCCATCATCCTCAAAGAGGGAAGCGGGAAGAGCGACGTGGGG
>VOQJ01018892.1:14051-25552 GCA_015052665.1 Apistogramma diplotaenia
CCTAAAGGGGGGAAGGGGAGGGGGGGGGGGGGGGGGGGGGGGGGGGGGGGGGGGGGGGGGGGGAGGGTTTGCTTGTTGGACGGCCAAATGTCCCGCCAGAGCGCTTCCATCAGTTTCTAAGTGTGAGCACAGTGTGATCATCTGGCTCTGGTGGATATTTATAACCCCCAGTCAGCTCATGCCTTCTCTCCCTCCCCCGGACACCCAGCCCTCTGAACCCCTCACCCCTACCCCCTTCCACCAGGCTTGGTGTGCCGTCCCTCCTCCCCTGGCCAAAGGAGAGCAGGCTGACGGATCCAAGCAGCAGGAACAGCCTGTCAAAATTCAAGAGCAGGGAGAAACAAGGCAGTCGGGGCAAACAAACAGGAGCCGCTCCCGTCCTCCTCGTTCTCCCTCCGTCCAGCTTTGTTTGGTTTTGGTGTTTTTCTTCACCCTCGTCCTCCTCCTCCTCTGTACCGTCTTTTAGATGAAGATCATACCTGGTAGGTCGCTGATCAGGGTTGCTGTGCCATGTCTTTGTGTCTAACTGCCTGGTGGCTGTTGTTGGGATTTTGGCAAACATGTTGTGTGAAGTCTTGTTGTGTTTCCAGTCTTTGCGCACGCTCACACCAACAGGACAGAGGCGCACACACACAGCCTTCAGCTACTGCAGCTTGGCTTCAACTCCATGTTTGAAGTTGTTCACAGTGTGACTGAGTTGTCTCGGCTGCCTTCTATTTTTTTTTTTATTTGATGGTATGTAAGTGGAGGAGGGCGAGGACAAGAATTAGGGGGGCTTGCAGTACCCCCACCCCGACCATTACCTCCTGTGACACCTGATGGATGTCAACAATCAGCAGTGGCGTATGCAGATTATGTGTGATTATTTCAAATTGCGGTAAAGTTAGTGCAAAGTGCAATGAACTGAACTTTAATTTTAAATAAAACACGATACTCCAGACGTGGCTGTTACTGAGCCACATTTTGGTTTCGCATAATCCTCCATTTATTTTTCTCTTGCATTAAAATGACATTTTTAAGGAAGCCCACAAAGTTTAAATAGTGCTTTTCCACCGTCTCGGAGTAATTGTATTAAATATAATTGATCTCCTTATCAGTACGATACTAATACAGCTCTTAGGTCTCATGAGTTGTTTTTTTATGTCTTCTCATACAACAAAACTTGACATGCTCACCTGTTTCAGTTTTACGCCTTTAGAAGGATGTTGTCGTGGTAACAGCACTACAACACCTTCTGATTTTGTGCACTTTTTCTACTTTTGACTTGAACTGTATGCAGAGCCTCTGAAAGGAGCTGAACAATCAGGAGAAGCAGAACTTTCAGTGACAGCTTCTGGGAGGGGGGAAATCCTGCAGTTTAAAATGTCCCCACACTCTGCCCCCCCCTCCCCCTGAAGGCCCACCTGTCACAGGGCTCATCTCTTCATCCCCTCTACGTTATCTCTGTCCACACACTAATGCTTGTAAATTCACCCTGGACCCACTCTCCCCTGGCTGGTCATTTTGAGGCACTTAGTCACCCTGAGTGTATTCTGGCTGCTTGCGGGCAAGAGACTAAAGTTTGAGGGTAAAGCAGCTAAATATCAGGAAATCTGATTGCTGCATGTCTTCCTCTCTATATCTGATAACAGATCATATCAGTAAATGTTCATTTTGATGCTTCTGTTGCTCTGTTGCATTAGTGATCCTCCTCCTTAGAGGTCACATTACTAACATTGCTAAGGCTCTCTTCACATGTAGCATGTTTTCACTCTGTATAAGTCATGTGCAGCCTCATATATGACAGGTCAAAGGTGCCACCAGGCCTTAATGTGCCAGTTTATTGCTGCCGTGTATCCCAGACGGCATGTGAGGCCCTGCATTCGGGTCATGTTGCAGTTTCTTGTATACCTGGAGACGTGTAAGGCTGCATCGATACAAACTGGCCCTGGCAACACCGAGCTGAACTTCCATTGAATTTCATTTGTTGCATAGCAGAGCGGTTGAGTAGTGGTGTGGTTATAATGTTTTTAGTGATCTCCCTCCCAAACCTGTTGTGTCACGATTGCTTGTGGAACCAGTGTCTCGGATGTGTGTTCTTGCTGAAGCTTGTGTTGCTCTCACAGTGGCTGAGTACACCTGCTTGGTTTGAGGCACTGCCAGTCCCCAAACCTGCTGGCAGCTTTTGAAGCAACAGATAGCTTTACAAAAGAGCTGAATGACTGCGTGCATGAATCACCACTCTGATGAGTTTGTCTTTGATTTATCCTGGATAAATGTAACTGTGTGTGCACGGGAGAGCCAACAGATGGTGAACTAAGTAATATCTCTTTTGATCCAGTGGCTTTACATGAGTCACTGTTGAACTAAAACCCCAAAAAAGTACTCAATTGAATTATAAGCCGTCGTCTGACTGTCGGTCACTCCAACACTGTTCCAAACTTGCTAATTGGCAAATATTAGCATCCTAACACACTTGACTTGCAGCATAAACCATAAAGGCTACTCTAAAGAAGTTGAATTTAGCAACAGACTCTCGTTTCTCCTAATTGCACTTAAGCACTGATGATTGCTTCCTGAGTGTCTGCAGCTTAGCGGTCACAGCTCAAGTCAAAGAGTCTGAGTTGGTGTTATCAGTCTAAGATAGCGCTCAAAAGGAAGGTGGCTGCTGTGAAATGAGCTGGTTGAGATGCACCAAGCCAGAGCTTTAAGATTCTTGCATCCATTCCTATGGCTGCAGTGGGACATTAGGCAACATTAAAGATTACACTGACCTACGCAGCACTTTACACAGAGTGTAATATTTCTTCTTTAACAATTTGCATCAATATACTCAGGACAGGATGACTAACATTTGATGCCCAGTTGCTTTAGCTCATTTAGTGTCACGCACCCTAACATTTACTCGACGATGTCCTTTCTGCTAATGTTTTCTCGCCTTTGATCCTGAAGCATTAATGCAGCTGCTCCTCCTGCTGTTCTGTTCTGTTCGCTCCGGACCCGTCATGGAGCTTTTTGGTCTTAGCTGTCCTGCTTTCACTGGCACCCGTGCTGCATGCTGACAGCTCTGTCCTCTCTCCATTCTCTCGCTCCTTGGCTTGAGCTGTCACTCATTACAGGAGCGAGAGCAGGTCTGTGTACTGTTGTTCTCTAGTCATATGCTGTTGACTCTGATGGGCCATGTGTGCAGAGGTGGAAATGTGGGTGACCAGTAAGATCATGAGGAGGGGGGGGGGGCGTGGCTGAGGTAAACTGTAAATGGGGGCTCACTCCACATTCCTGAGCTTTGACCTTTCATTTGTTCACCTCCTTACAAAATCAGCATGGATGTACTGCTGAAGGATATACTGATGAGTGCTGTGGAACCAGACTGTTAATGAGACATTAAATTGCTTTGCATGAACGATCAGTTGAGAATTTTCATGCACAACAGGTTGAACATGTGTCTCTTTTAGCTAAAGAAAGCTCTCACTACAGTTCTGTAGAAGTCCAGAAGTGTAGCATCCTGTTTGACACGCAAGGGGAAGGCAGTGTCATTTAAGGGCATTTAATCGCCAAAGATGCGACTTTAGAGCTGCATGTGGGGCCCTCGGAGCTGTGTGGGCTGTGGTGGTTGAAATCTGGCTGCGGCTTTGGCTTGGTTCATGGAAAAGCCAGGATTCTTCCTGGAAACGGGAGTTCCATTCTAGTGCAATCCAGTTACTATACTACACCAGTGTGTGTGTGTGTGTGTGTTTTCCAGGTCCAATGAGTGTATATTAAAAATTCTACTTGGCCTTCACCACTGTGGTTGGCACTGCTAATCCAGTGGGCATGAGTCATAAAATGAACAGTACAGTTTCTCCTGGGAATAATGAGCAAACTCTGCTGGGATATTGAGTTAAATGAAACTCATTTAGAGCTGATTTATTTATGAGCAGCATGGAAATCATAGAAACACGTCCAGTTCTGTGACCCCCAACTATAAAATAATAACAATAATCCCAGCAAGTTGTTATTATTAACAAAAGTGCTTTTGCTTGATGTTAAAACAGTCATGTTCATGTAAGAAGAAACCAGGGAGGTAGACTGAGAATGTTCCTCAGTGATGTTTCTGATCAGTGTCCTCTGTGATAGGGTCCTCCTGTATGGCCCTGGGTCGGAGGTCAGAGGTCAATAATCTGTAAGCGTGTTTAGCTCACTTTACCTTTTACATGTGACTTTGGAACAGCTGGGAATTTGCTAAGCCTGAATATTTTCTGTTTGGTTGTAGACAGCACTGAGGACATTGAACTGCTAATGGTAACACAATAGGATATAATATTAGTCTTTGCTGCATTAAAACTGCAGTGAAGAAAAACAATGGTCGCACAAAGCGGCGTGCCTGCAGGTGCACAAACACCTCCCTGTTTAATGCTTACACAAACTCTGAACTGACTCTGGACGACGGCGGTCTTTGATAAATAGACGACTGAAGGGCAGCAAAGCACAGTCTTGCTTCCAGTTAAACATTCTTCAGTAGTTGTCATTGGTCGGGTATATTTAACCAGATGACTAACGAATAAAGGAAGAGGTTACTCAGACTTTGAAAATTATGTTGAATTACCTGTTTATTGTCTTTCACTTTTGTCTAAATAAGTGGAGGCAGGGCCGAGCACTGGGCTGTGCCCTGCCCCCCCATCAAAGAAACAACTTTCTGTTGGAAAGTTGTTCCCGTTTACACTCTTCACACCAGATGGCACAGCTTGTCTGAAACACAAAAGGCTGCCTGTGTGCGTATCCACTGGGATCAGGATGGATGGGATGTGTAACTTTGCACGAGGGAATTACCTGCACGAGATGAGCTCACCTGGAGAACGAACCAGATACCTGTACAGTAAGATGTGCTGTGTAGGTGAGTGGTGAGACTTGACTTTGGTGGGGAGGAGTTTGGTCGGTGTGTTTTCATCGTGTTGGGTGGATGTTCCCCGGCAGTCCTGCTCTGAGAGGCTGACGAAGGAAAAGTGCAAATATATGATGAATATGTGGTTTCCAAATGGTTGTTTTGTACACGTTTTTTTTAATGTGTACCAATGTTCCCCCCAATGAAATACTCACCGCATGCTCGAATATACTTGTGTTATAATGAGGAAAACTGTAAGCTGTAACAGTAGATTTCAATCTAAGATGTCTCATAGGAAGTGATAACTCACATGGGATTAAACAACTTTCTTTTCTTCTGTTACCTTTTCCTTATCTTATAAAAGCAAAGTCGTTTGTTGCTGCTGTGTAATGTGATGTTGAGCTTATTTCTGTTGCATCGCCCCCCTTTGTTAACACCGCTCTGGGTAATTTCTGGGAACTGATGCTTTAATTTGTGCTGTAAAATGCTTTCCCTTTCTTGCTTGTTAGGATTCCAGTTTCTCAACAGTTTCTTTGTTCATATTTCTTTATGTGCCAAATGTTTTTCAAGACTAACATGCCTGGACTGTGCACAGGCCAGTGGAGCATGTCGACTGTTTCACCACAAAGACTTGCTGATTTCTATTGTTTGACATTAACTCGCTGCAGATGTTGTCTGGATGGCAGCACGAGTTGTTAGTGGTGCCTTCACTGCTGTCTCAGGTTGTCCATGTGCAAGAATAGGAAGCTGGATGGCCCCAGGAAGTCCCTGATTTTCCCCACTTTACCTCAGTCCATCTCAAAGGACGACCCACTGAAGGTCAAAGCGGTCTGAAAGAGAGAAAGTATCTGGTGAGCAGCACTTTACTGAGCAAAAATGCCTTTTTGATGCCAGCGGAGAATATCCAGACTCTTTCAGCTGCTTTGATATGAAGGGAACAGGAACTCAGATAACTATCTGTTGCCACCGAGGCACGCAAGCACATCTCTGAACGCACACATCGAACCTTGAAGCAGGTGGGCTACGGCATCAGAAGACCGTACCGGGTGCCACTCGTTCAGCTAAGAACAGGAAACTGAGGCAACAGTTGTCACAGCCTCACCAAGATTGGAAAAATGTTTTCTAATCTGATGAGGATCAATTTCTGCTGTCACAGTTGGATGGCAGAGCCACAATTTGGCATAATCAGCATGAAAGCATGGATCCATCCTGCTTTGCATCAAAGGTTCAGGCTGCTGTTGGTGGTGTGATGGTGTGGGGATATTTTCTTGGCATACTTTGGGCCCTTTAGTACCAGCTGAGCATTATTTACAGTAAATGTCCCAGCCTGCCTGAGTATTGGTGCTGTACATGTGTGACCACAGTGACCACTGATGGCTGCTTCCAGCAGGATAACACACCATGTCACAGAATTCAGATCAACTCAAACTGGTTTCTTCAACATGTCAGTGAGGTCTCTGTGCTCACAAACCGTCCACAATCACACAGTTTCAATCTCGCAGAACACCTTTGGGATGTGGTGGAATGAGAGATTCCTATCGTGGAAGTGCAGCCATCAGATCGGCAGCAACTTCCCACAAAGAATGAAAGTGGCTGTGAAGGCAAAAGGAGATCCAGCAATATGTATCTAATAAAGTGTCCTGTGAGTGTGTGTTGTCAGTGACGTGTGGTGAGGGTCATCGCTGGTGAGGCGCTGACATCATCACATCAGATTTACAAACATATGAACCTACAGAGCAGCTTATTCACCATTTGATTGGCAACAGTTATGTGTTTTGTTTAAAATTTCATATCAGCATTCTTTACATATACAAACTAACGTAGAAAAATAACTTGCTGTCTAATTCTATTATTCTGCAGCCGAGGAGTTGCTGGGATCACTGGCGCCCCCTGCCATGAGGCACGAGCGCTGCGTGCCTCACCTTGTGTGTCTTCACAGCAGTTTTATGATGCTCAGCACAAGAATACGTTACACACATACAGTTGTTGATTAAAAACACTGTGGATTATATACACCAGCTAAAATATAGACATTTAGTTCATATAGTAAAAGTGTTTTGAACATTTTAATAGCGACATGCAGAGGGACAGCAATATGTCTCACTGCATAGCATGCAGCACAGTTAGCGTAGTCACTGGCAACGACTGTGCTGAGCCTCAGCGCGTATTGGGCAATTGGGCATTGTGGTATCCGTGGTGAGGCTCAGCGGGCTGCTGCCTCACTGCTGTCTCTTCTTAGTATTTGAACAGTAAAGGCGAAAATTCAGCGATTTTGAAAAAAGCAAATCTAAAAACGGTGAACTTAAATGGAAAAGAGCTTTAAAATACAAATCACTGAATAAATATAACCATTTAATTAATTTTTTTATTTTATATTTCCGTGGCGACAGGTGAGGCACGGCCCTCCCCTGACTGCACGTCACTGCTTGTTGTAGATAAAGATAAATCTTAAATACACAACCTCTCCGAGGTGCTCTTTTTATGCTCAGTCATTTTACAGACCTGTTGTCAATGAACCCTTTTTGTCCAGTGATTATTTTTTTATTAGAATTTTCCAGTCTTTGGTTTTCTATCCCAACTATTCTTTTTAAAGCTAGGCTGCTATCAAGTACAAAATGACCACGTTTTTCTAAACACACATTTCTCTGGTGTAAGATAAGTTGTGCTTATAATATTTTATTTAAATGGTGAGAAGATAATCAAATGTTTGTCTTTACTTTACACAATTTGATAGGAAAGAGTGCTATTGTGTATTTTTTTTTCCTTTTAGAAAGGCATCCTCTGAGAACCTGTAGAGTACGGTAAAGAAGTTGGGTGTGGTTGTACTCTGGCGCTATCTAGTGGCCAGAATATTTCACTACCCTCTGCCAGTGGAGCACAAAGGCCTTGTGTGAGGAGAGGGTGGTGTTTTCCTTTCGTCAAATAGTCAGTTATGGGAAGCCCCTCTGTCTCTGTGCCTAAAAACACAACCATGAGTAAGAGTCAGTAATGGTTACTGCTGCAGAACGTGGTGCTGTATGTTTGTGGGTGTTGTCATAGAAACGTCTCTCAAGTTCCCCTTTTTTCCCCACATTTACAGAAATGTGTAGAGGGTGAGATGGCAGATGGAAATACCACATGTGATACTGACAGATTAATAGATCACAAGGAAAATGATTAACTTACAGTATTAAGACAGAATCGATGTGCCTGGTAAAGCAATGCAGTTTGCCACTTATTTTTAAATCAGGTCATAAACTTTTAAGTTAAAAAAAACTCTTCAAAAGGCCAAACAGTGAAATAATAGTTCCTAGTTTTTAAAGACACTAATCCAGACACAAAAAGGAAAAAAAAATCAGTAATTTTGTTTTTGATTTCCACTTAATTCGATTTTAAAAATTATTTTCCAGCTTTCATTTCACTCACGTTTGATTAACTTAGCCGACACGCTTTCACGTGCCCTTTTCAGCCAGGTTGCAGCACTGCGTCCTGCAGAGGGAGACACATGCTGCTTTAAATGTTAGCCGCCGCGTGCCCGTCAGGATAACTAAGTTATTCCTCCGTCGCCCAAATTCCATATTTGCAATTAGCATAACCCCAGGTGTGGGCTCAGCACCGAGCTATTTTAAACCTCAGCTGCTGCGACTAATCCAAAGGCTTGTTGAGTCTGAGTTAAACTGGGTTTGCAGATTCATCACTGCAGCTAATTCTGACATCATCATCTAAAAGTCTGCTGTCAGGCTGAAGATGCACGTCAGTGATAACTGGAGAGGGTGACATATTTACTCTGAAAACCATTTGTGATATATATCTGAATAACAATTAGAGCTACGGTGCATTTTACCCACAGCATTAATCACACTTCATGGCCAGTTTAACACATTTGTAACTGGTCCTGCTCGACTGTAAAACAGCAGATAATTTATGCTCCCTTTTTTAACTTTTCAAGCAAAATTTCTGATGAATTCTTCATCCAGGTAACATTAAAATGAGTTTTAACTTGGTGTGCTGCTTGCCTAAGTGTTTGAATCATGTCCTTGGCACTTAGCTTGGATTACACAGCTTTTGAGCTTCATGAATCAGAACCTTCAGAAGCACGGTCATGTGCTGGGGATCTCTCCACACTGCATGCCATTGGTGTGCTTGAGCACATCAGAAATATGACCCAACATGTGCTGTGATTCAGGTGTGCACCACCTCCCTCTGCCCCACTACTCCTCGTACCCTTCTTTATCATTGCGGAACAACTTGTGTGATAATCCTGGGTGTGTATGGGCTGCTCCTACTTTTATCATCATTCCTTTTCTAAAAGGTGTGGCGACCACATGTCGCTGTTAACACTTTTACCTGACTTGAGCAAGTTGCCAGGGGGTTAAAGGGAAGGATGAGGAACAGACAGGACGGCATGTAACCTGAACTAGGGGAGCAAATCCTGTTTCGCAGCTTTTTCATCCTCTGCAAACAGAGGTGCTGTGCGTCCTCCCCCTGTCTAAACCCTTGTATTTTCCCTGCAGTTCAGCACTTAGAAAAACCATAATGACACATTCTTAGAATTCCTTTGTCCTCTAATTTGTTTTGCTTTGTCACTCCCTAGTGCTTAAATAAAGGTTGTTGTAGTTTTAAGTGGTGGAAGGCTCAGCTGTGTCAACTAAAGGCGTACAGATCCAATATGACTGTCCTGTTGAATTTTTTGTAGATGTTTAGTTTTGATGGCATGAATGGGGCTGATTTATATTGTGAGATAAGGAACCTACAATATTATAGATAGAAACTCCAGTGATCCAACACCTTGGTACCAGTGGGGAGGAAGAACTCCCTTTTTAACTGGAAGAAACCGGAGACACAAAAACAACAAGCCAATAAAAGGACACAAAGTTAGAGTTTCAGGACCACAAGCACGAATGCATCGAACAGTGAGAAACAGTGTGGGAAGAAGACTCTCATCCCTGTGAAGTCCATCATCAATCTTCACCATATCATTGAGAGAGAGAAAAAAAAGTCCCCATATCTTCACCACACTCTCTGCTCTCATAAAAGCCCAAGTGTTCCATCTGGTTTTGATGAAACCAGATGAAGGAGCAGTAATAAGCATGCTGAGATGTTAATGATACGTCTCCTTTTTAAAGAACGCTCTCGTGACTAAGATGTTCCACACTTTCGCCCGTTTCCTTTCGGGTCTCCTGCGGTACAGTGTTTCCAGTGAGGGTCAGAGCTCGAGTAGGTGCCGGCATGTGTTCCCCCGCCAGGTCGTCACCGTTACCATCTGCTGCTGCCTCTGCAGCTCAGATAAACTGGAAAGCCATTTCTTTCCCAAGCTGTGTTTCAGGCCTTTTACAGGCAATTTTTAAAAATCAAACCCTTTCAGTATTTCTTTACAGCACATCCTGCATTCGATAGGATTCCTTTCCTCTTTCAGATTTAATTACCTGCCCACATACCACACCTTAATGCTGCAGCTTGCCTAGACAATGTGTGAAAGTAGAAAGGTGTGTCTGCAAATGTGCTAGCGTGGCTCAAATGAGTCAGGGCATCGCGCACACACACACACACACACACACACTGACACTTTAAGTACCTTCATGTTCACACAGGCCATGCTGAATACACTGCACTGTGAAAGGGGGAAAAGTGCTTTGAGATGCCTGATAAAGTGATGTCAGTCATGGTGGAGAAAATGGGATATATACCCAGCCTGAGGCTGGAGAGGGGCAGGATTTAGCAGAGGCAGGACACACCCTGGCCTCGAGCTCAGCTGTCAGCACATGCTACAGCCACGCTATAGGGGACTGTTATGAAAGCAGGCTCTGAAGCCTTCTGATAAAATGATAACTGTGGGACTTTAGACTCAGAGCTGGAACTACGTGATGGAGGGCAACTGTATAGTGAGCATATGTTATGAAATAATAAAATCTTCATAATGAGGCTTGTTTTACCTTTGGTGCCATCGTTAGGCTGTATTCTGCAGATTGTTTCCGTTTAGCTGCCACAATCAGAGTGGCATTAATGGGAGTTTGGTTAGTTAAAATGCCAAATACAATACACTTCTACTGTATCTATTATTTGCTTTTCTAAGAAATTGAATCGTTTTTTTTTCTTTTTCTAAACTAACAATCTTCCAAAAAGAAAAGGAACAGAAAGAGACCAGCTGCTTTATTTGATTTGCCGCTCAAAAAACTCATAGTTGCCTGGCAAAATCATGTGGTTTTTATACAGCAGGAAGTGATGCATCTGTTGTTCCTTAATTTGTCTGAATGAAATGCTGCAGAGCAGGAAATGTGTAGTTATGTTGAGAAATGAAGGTGACTTTGGCTGCAAAGCCAGAAAAAGACGAGCTCTGGCTGCAGCGACTCCAACCTTTCATTCATGAGACAGGAGGGGAGAAAATAAACTTAAATAAACAAAAAGATGCAATTTTCCATCACAAGTAGTCAAAAAAAAGTCATGCACACAGAGTCACAAGCTGCTCTATCTCGCAGTAAATCAGTGATGTTTAGGGTGGAGTTTATGACTGCATGTCCCAAATCTCATCGCCCATCTCATCTCTTTTAACACCAGTGAGTAACTCCTAATGTGAAAAGAATGAGGAATGCTGGGAATCACCCGGAGATGTGTGTGTGTGTGTGTGTGTGTGTGTGTGTGTGTGTGTGTGTGTGTGTGTGACTGAGAAAACTTATACTTTTGA
>VOQJ01018906.1:6091-18557 GCA_015052665.1 Apistogramma diplotaenia
GGGGGGGGGGGGGGGGGGGGGGGCACAGGCTGGACTGCATCACCTAAAATGGAACTGTTCTCTTGTCTCTCTTAGGTGCATGACCTGAGGTTGAATGAGAACAAACTTAAGGCTGTGCTCTTTACCTCCATGTACCGCTTTACAAACCTTACTGACCTCAATCTAACCAAGAATGAAATCAGCTACATTGAGGATGGTGCTTTTGCTGGACAGGCCAACCTACAGGTCTGAAGCCAAAAGTGACACTGTTTTTATGTTTGTCTGTACACAAAGAAATTACTTCAGGAAAGTTCTCAAATATTCCTGCAAATGTGTGCTGCCTGTAATAAATCTGTGCTACAGTAAATGTACTGTAAAGGAATCCCCAAAATTACATTCTATGTATATTAGTTATTGTATATTAGGTCTTGTACTGTATCATTTCACAGTTTTTGTTTAGTTGAATCATTTTCTGACTACATGTTCGGTTAGATAATACAGCAACATGTTATAAAATGATTCCAGTTTAAAGTATGTTCTGAAGCATTCTATACAAAAACAACCACACATTTTTAAAGGCTTGGTTAACACATTAATAATTATGTAGTTTAAGATCCTACTGTCTCCTCCTCCCAGGTTCTTCAGCTGGGCTACAACAAACTAACCAACCTGACTGAAGGCATGTTGAGAGGTCTGGGTCGAATGCAGTGCCTCTTCTTGCAACACAATTTAATTGAGGTCATTGCCACTAATGCCTTCTGGGAGTGTCCCAGCCTCAGCAGCCTGGACTTATCTTCCAACAAGTTGGCCCGTCTCGACCCATCTACTTTCACTGTTCTCAACCGGCTGATGGTATGTGAACTAGCTGGAAACCCGTTCCACTGCGGCTGTGAGCTTTACAGTTTTCTCACTTGGCTGGACGAGTTTAACAATGTCACCCACACCTATGACCGTCTCCAGTGTGAAACACCTCCCGAAATGACTGGTTATTCTCTCGTGAGCCAGGGGTATGGAACTGGAAGAAATGCTCGTGTCATTCTTTTATCAATGTGTCGGGATGGTGTGATAATTCCAAGGATGACCGCCCAGGTGCCAGATCAGGATGGCTCAGGGAGTGTGGAGAACCCAGAACCACGTCTGTACCACCAGCCAACCATATCATCCACTGCTGATCCGAACTATAGCCATCAAATTTCTATGAAGCTCCAAACAGTCTCCCTGAACACTGCTTCCCTCATAGTGAAGATCCCACATCCCTACAGTAAGATGTATGTTCTCTCCCGGTACAACAACACTTCTTTTGAACAGGACATACCCCTGAAGTCAAACAAACCTACAATATCTTTGACTGGACTGAAACCACAGACCAACTACACCTGTTGCGTGGCTTCTGTAAGGAAATCTCAAAAATACAACCACACTTGTTTGTCTTTTACCACACGAGCTATCGGGCCACAAGACCAGCGAACGAATCCATCCACAACAACCCACTACATTATGACCATCCTAGGATGTCTGTTTGGCATGGTCATTGTTCTCGGATTTGTCTATTACTGTCTCAGGCGGCGACGCATCCAGGAAGAGAAGGAAAAAGCAATTAGCGTGAAGAAAACAATTTTGGAGATGAGGTAAGAGACAGTGCATGTTTGCCTCTTTCATGCATCTTTGGATGTCACAGCCACAACTGACAAGGCACCTACTGTGTCTTCTGGATGTCAGTTTATTCATTGTTTATTGCTTAGTTGTTTTGATGCAGTGCTTTTTGGGATATATGAACTTTCATTTTTATTAAGTGTATATTATATCATCCGATGTGAATCAGTATATTGCTCTTTTTTGTAGGTATGGCCCCGAAGCAGCTGCAGCCGTAGCTAATGACCCAAATGCCATGCAGCGTCTCCAGGAACAAACTCATCACCAGCACCACCATTCAGCAGGTGCAGGGGCCAAGCTGCCCCAGTCTGCCTCCTCCAGCACAGGCATGCTTCATGGTTCAGCCAACACCAGTTCTTCCCGACTCTCCACATTGCCACAGGTGGAAAAAATGGCCACTGCTTTCTCTGAGGCTATGGGTGGCAAGAGTAATTACATGGATGTAAGGACAACAGGTGTGGTAGGGGAAGGCAGGGAGGCAGTGATGGCAGCTGGAGGAGCAGGGGCCGCAGGGGACGTAGTTGTGGATATGCGAGGTGGGGCTGAGAATGGGACAGAGGCTGGGGAGGATTCAGATGATGACGGTCGTGGCTCAGCATCAGAGATCTCCACCATTGCCAAGGAGGTCGACAAGGTGAACCAGATCATCAACAACTGCATTGATGCCCTCAAGCTGGATGCCTCAGCTAATGCAGTGACCACAGCTGACAATGCCAGTTCTGTGTCCTCCTCCCAGCCTCCTTGCATAGCATCGCTCCCTCGGAACCTTCTGCCCCTCTCTCCAGGTCACCCTGGAGATCAGATCATGGCCTCCTCTCCAAAGGTGCATCCTAAACCTCACCTTCAACCTCATCCTCAGCCTCATCCTCAGCCACTTCCTCAGCCACATCCTCAGCCTCATCCTCAGTCACATCCTCAGCCTCATCCACAGCTACACCAGCAGCCTCATCCACCTTCAATGGCCCCAGTGCCCCTGGTCATGCCCCTATCTGAGCGGCCTGGAATCAGTGGGGGTGGATTTCTTTCCCCCCCTTACCGTGATCCACCCCCAGCCAATGCAGTGCGGCCCCTTCAGAGGCAATTAAGCGCTGACACTGCTGTGGTGAAGACCCGCGGTGGTGCCCCTTCTGCAGGGTCTGCCAAGAACACAAGAGTGTATAGTGTGGACATCCCTGAGCAGCGTAATGATCCTCCCAAGTACCCAGGAGAAAAGAGTAGCCCTGTGGGTTGTGTTGGAGGGGGTGGAAGTGGCGGAGGTGGTGGAGTAGGGGGCTGCAACGGAAATGGGATGGGAAACATTAATGGTGGTGGGATGAGCTTAAATGGGGGAGGAATGGGATGTAATAATGGGAATGGAGGTGGGGCTGTAAGCTCTGGACAGCAGCAACAGCACTTGGAGGTTCAGCCAGACTATCACAGCTCTGAGCACCGCCACTCCTTTCCTGCACTCTACTATGAGGGTGGCAACGAATCACCTTCACCATCCCAAAAGGCTTCATTCCTCAAGCCACTCGGGCGCACCAAGAGGGATGCCACGGCCGCCTATTCCCAGCTCTCACCTTCTCGTCACCACAACTACAATTCTGGCTACTCCTCCAGTCCAGAGTACTCATCTGAGAGCACACTGCGAATATGGGAGCGATTCCGACCTTACAAGAAAAGCCCTAGAGAAGAAGCATCCTATATAGCAGCAGGGCATGCGCTGCGTAAGAAGGTGCAGTTTGCCAAGGACGAGGACCTTCATGATATTTTGGACTACTGGAAAGGTGTTTCCGCCCAACAGAAGCTGTGAGCTGAGGAGCAAAGTTGAATGCCCAAAGGGAGATTGTGGAATGAATGCCAACAGCAGGCTACTGAAGAGGAACATATTAATGTAGCAAGACAGATAATGTTTCCTCAAAGGTGTCTAGCGACATGGGTCATTCAGCCGCCTGATCAAGAATTCAAGAAGTATTCTCTGGGTGATTTTTAAAACTTAATTTTGTGAAAATTCATTGACATTTTCGGAGGTTGTTTCCAAGGTTTTCCTCTGTATTCACCTCAAAATGAATGATTATTAACAAAAATCCTGCCTCATTTCTGGGCACTTTGGTCCTTTTGGGCTTCATAGACCTGTTGGTTAATCACTAGCGAGCAAAGCTGGGGTGATGACAGTCAAGTGTCTACCTCACAGCTGGCAAACTGGAGCTCAGCTATCTCCCCAGAAACAGCACCCATCACGACTTAAGCGTCATCCATCTTTTCTCTAATCCCATCAAACCATCATTCACAAAACAAACAATCATTCCATGGTACGGTAGCACCTGCTCTCTCATGGAAGCATCATTTAGGATGCTAATGAGGGAGCGCGATGAAGGATTAGGTGTGTTTTGCCACAGAAAAGCCAGAATCTCTCACTTTAGGGAAGACATTAAATTATACTTATCAGGTTAATTGTTCTTCCTGGCGATTAGCCAGTGCGAGAATAGTTCAGGAATGCTGTGTGTTGCGCATGCTCATTGATTCGAAACACCTAAAACAGTGGTTCAGTGGTTTGTGGAGATGCTCATCCAAGGTAGCAGACTACATAGGTAATATATAGATAACTACAGAGTCAGGAGGTTGTGTGTAAACATGAGTGTGTACATGATCGTGTGCTTTTTCCAAGCATTCTTGTCTGTTGCGACGGCATGAAGACAACCCATTCAAGACCTGCAGGCATTTTTGTCCCGTAGCCCATTTCTTATTTACAGGTGTAGCATATTTCTTTTGATAAGGGAAGCTATGAGATGGGAAATTTACATTTCAATAGTCCAAGTCTTGCAGAAATTACTTTAGGTTGAGTTATGCAGGTTGGCAAGACAGGCATTATATCTTGTATTAAAGAACATGGTAATCATATTTAGGAATAGAGGCAGATTGAGAATAGGTTAGGGCTTTGCTGTAGCAGCATCTCATTTTGAACATTTCCGTGTTATGCAGTCAGGCTTTAATGTATTTTCAGTTGTAGATGCATCAGCTTAATGTGAGGATACATAGAAACCTAAAAAAAACCAAACAGAAAACGTCAAATACTCCCAATCTGACGCAGTAAGATAAAATGAATAATAAGCAGGGTGAAGGCCCCAGGGATGTATTCGGCCTCAGACTGGATGACGCTACTCTATAAATGACCATCATGTGCTCTTGGTGGAAGCTGGTAGCTCACTATGGACCAAAGTGCCCTTGGGAGGTATGATTTTGCAGGTTTTCATTATAATCCTTTCCATTACGGTCAGCAGAGCATAAACAAAAGACAGTTACTGCCTTAGTTTAATGTGGTTTATTATTTAGGATTAGGGTTTAAAATTATACTTATTACAATAAAAATTTGACTATAACTAATAGGAGCAAGGCTTGGGGGCTACTGTGGACAAAACTAGAGTTTGATGACACAAAGGTTTGTCTCCCTTAAACTGAGCATTCTGACGGAACAAAGAAACAAATATTTATATCAGGCCTACAACTGTAAAAAAAAAACAGCTCTTAAAATCAAATTAACAGTATCTAAGCTGTCAAAATATGGCTTTGAGATGACATTTTGATTTTTTTTTTTTTGCCCACATCTCCATAAATTCTTTATCAAAATGCAAATATAATCAGTTTCCCTCTATTTTCTTCTACCGTGCTTGACAACTCTGTCAAACTTAACAGAGTAAATTAATGACTCATTTGTGAAGGCTGATGTTGTACCATCATCTGAGGTCAGAAGACTGTGCTGATATTATTAACTCTGCAGGACTGGGAGCCTGATTGAATTTAATGCCTTCCTACCCATCCTTTCCTCACACGACACCTTTCATGCTTCCCTCAGTTTCCTCTGAATTTTACAGGCAGGAATCGTATTCAGACATGGCCTGAAAAGTGAAAAGTTATTCACACTTCAACTGTGCAGGTGAAGGTGATCTAGGGATATAACCTTCTGGGCTGCATTCTTTCTTTTTTGAGTCTGATTGGTGTGGATTGGCCCATTTGCTGGGCCTGCAATAACACATTCTCATTTGATTTAGCACAGGGTTCATCCTGATGTCATCGCTCTGAATGGGCTTGAATTGAGCCACTGTTGAAAATGTGATTTTGATGGGGATATTGAGAGCGGAGGGTGCCATTTATTTACTCTTTGATCTATAAAAGTCTTCACCCAGAGAATGGGCTGTATTGCAAAGGTCAGCTCATATGGCCTAAATCTGTTGTGGGGAAATAGAAAATCACATTTACAGTATAAGCTTAAAGGAATTTTATTGGAATTTTTTTGATCACACTACAGTTGTTCTGTTTAAACAGTCCCATGAAAATCTATATAATTTGCCAGCCTTTTTTGCTAAACAAAACATTTAGCTGTAATATGTCATGTTTGTGAGCACTACAGTTATTTTCACTTCCACTGGAGCGGTGTGATGGCACAATCTCTCCAAACCTCAACACACAAAAGGCTCAAAAGGGAATTGATAGAACGTGCGATGGTATTTGGATGAAGCGACAATTCGGCCCGTGTTTTTCCTTTTGATATTCTATTATTTTCGTATTGAGTAATAACTGGCCTTTCTATGTCATCTGTGGCAGTGAGTCCCATAGACCCACGAGTGCTCACAATGGGATGTCAAAGGAATGTCATTACTTTGCCATTAGATCAATAGGACCTAATTTGGGCGAGTGGTAGCACATAAAAAACAGCACAGATTCCCTTGGGCACTTAGTTGGACCACATCCATTTTTTATAAAGTGCCTAGTGTTCTATTTTTGCCTTTTGTTCAAGTTTCACTGGCAGCTCCCCTATTTGTAAGGTACAAAAGGAATCACCAATCAATTAGTTTTAAATTAGTACCACAGGCTATGCAGGAGTAGAAGCTTTTTAAAAATAATGGCTTCACTTGGAAGAAGAGGGGGACCTGAGCTGAGGTTACCCAGTCATAGCCCAAAGGCATTTCTTTAGATCTCAGAAATAACATTAGCTCAGTTATTCATAGAACACTGTTTCCAATTTACCATACTTCAAACCCAAGAACATTACTCATTTTCATCCACCAGTCCAGTGTTTATTTAAATCTAAAAACTTTAATGGAGCCGCTCTCCAAACAGACTTTGCTCCGCTCTGCCTGCCTGCTACATTTCTAAGAGTCCATACATGGTGACCAAGTCTTGCTCCTCTTCACCTCCACTGGTTGATATTGACAAATGTACAGATTCTGTAAGTTGGGATTTGCTAGAGTGTGTCTTCTTTCCAGTCTGTCCAATTTCCTACAGTGATGTTCCAATGTGAAATCTTAGGCCTTCAGAAGAATTGAGAAAGCACAGCTTGTGGCAATCTCCCGATTCAAACACCTCCATCCAGAGGAGAGAAATTCAAGAGTGCAGTGAAATTGGGATTTGAGGATTGGGAATGCTACAGTATGAACAAAATAATAAAACCATTTACTGGGCCTCTTGTTTTTAGTGCCAAAAATCATGATTTGAGTCCTCGTGATTAACAAGTACTTTGGGAGGAATGGCTGTGGTCCAAAAGCTTTTTATTAACTAAGAGCGAGAAGGATAGTTTCTGTGTGCCTCAAACAAATTCATGGTGGTTTCTAGACAATATCACCGGCTGCCTCGGGGAGTCATTGCTACACAAGTTTGGGTTCTTATTTCAGCTCTGTATGTTTCTGAAGTTCAGGCTTATTGAAAAACACAAATCAATAGTCATGGAAAATCATAGACCAACCCTGCGATTTCCTCCCTTTGGAGTTGTAGTTGTTCTAAATGTGAACCTCAGGCACCGAAACCATAGGCTTGCAATTGTTCCCAGGGAACGGCGGTGAGGTCTCGTTGCTCCTTTTTAATTAAACTTATGAATCCATAAGATGAAGTCTGCAGTGGAAACACTGGCTTTTGTGTTAAAGTTCTCAGCATTAAAACACTGTTGGGACAGAGGCTGGCTGAAGTAAACTTCCTCTCTCTATCCACTTTTGCCCCTTTCTTCTTTACCATTAACAAGTTAATGGACCACAGACGGCTGTGCTGCAGATATAACTTTTAGTCACTTCTCCTCGAGTTTAATATCACTGTAGAAAATGGGAGTCTAGGGAGAGAAGCTATGTGATACGGGAAATTCAACAAAACGTCGCTGGAATCTAATCTCCAAACTTACCTTGCCACATTTGTCTGCTGCACAGAATAATATATTGATTTTGTCAACTATAGATCAGATACATTTCAGAAGCTGCAGTTTCATGCAATTTGAAGATGTGGACTTTTTGTGCTGAAGTTTGACACGGTGGGACAGTCTAGCTTTCCCGGGGCCGTAGAATGCCAGGCTTCATTTACTGTCCCTTCTAAGCGCTCCCTGACTTTCCTGTTGCTCTTGGAGACGTGTTTTCAGCTCTACATTAATTTCAGTATTTTGTTGTTTACTTCAGATGCTTTCTAACAAACACAATTTTCAACATGCTGATCTGAATAAGTTAGAGGACCAGTAGAAGAGCAGATTATATCAGCAGGTCAGTGCCATTCTCTCAAGTGTTAAGTCTGAAAACAAACTAAGCATGTTGACAGAGACATTGTACTTAAAGTCCAACTTTTCATGGATTGTGATGAATACTAATTAATAGGCAGAGCCAAAGGTCCAGTAGTCTCATCGCAGACTGTATAGAAGCTGAACTGAACGACTCTGTCGTGGCCACAAGCTGTTAAATCGAGCGATCTGCTTCAGGAGCCTGAGATTCAGATACGTGTTCTTTTTTTTTTTTCCAAAAGCAATATTCAGACTTGGAGAAGCTCCCACTTTAGAGGATCTGTTCAGAGCACAGCAATTCCCCACTCATGAAGCACAGAGCTTTAGTTCAGGTTTGACCCAGACAAATCTGAAGGCTAATGAAGAAATCACTCTGGCTCCACAAACATTTTATCCTGCTGCTGTTCATAATGTTCAAAACTGAACAGAGAAGTTCCAGACTGAGTCACATTTGTACGTTTGTTTTACGATGACAGGCTAGTTTTCATCTCTGGTTGGTCATGAATAATTATTATTTCTGATCTTTGCTAAGTAAGAGCTTCTGCTGCTTCTGCTTCTTCTTTTCACGTTTGACAAACCAACACTATTTCACACCCTTTTCAGAGGTGTCAGGCCAATTAAGTACCTTCAACACTTTAAATTTTAAGCACTGTGAAACTATATTGCTTGTTGGCACTGAGAGACACGCGCCGTGAAACGTCTGCATCGACCTGAAAGCAAATTCAACCCCTGATGAGCCCTGAGCTGACCTTTGGCTTTGGCTATTTCACTGGTTCCACAAGAGGAAGCAGGACTGTGATTTTAAAAGATTTGTGTGCTGTTGAAGTCAAATCATCAGTTTGCTGATTTAATGGTGGGTTGACCGGATCCACTGACCTTGTTGGCTCATTGTCAACCGAATGAGAAAGACTTGACAGAGGGAGCGAAAGCAACACGCGACAAAAAAGCAGAAGAGTTCTTAACCGGTGGCCAACTGTGACAAACACACACTCTTACACAACTCCACAAAACACACACAGACACCAATGTAGAGAATCAATGAATATACTGTACGTGTTTGAATAGTTTAGAGTAACACTTTATGGACATAAAATGTAAGAACACACAAGAACATATACCTTCCCACACATATGCGAATATACACGCACACATCTACACACGCACACACTTTCACACGCACACACAGACCATATTCACACTTGCCTACACAAAACATGGACTGAATATATTTCTCTCCACGTTTACAGACACATATGGTCTTAAAAGTGCCAAAACGGCGAGTTTTATATGCAGATGGAATGGAACCAAACATCTGTAGAAATGAACTCCGTGTCTTCACAGGTCTAACTGCCTAAGTGTCTGCTTCTGTTTATAAGTTCACTTCTCTGTATAACTGGTGTTTCTTTTCTCGACTGTTGCCGTTTGCAGTGCTGTAATTCTCATATTCTGTTCCAGTAGAATGAAATCACTTGTTGTGAATGTTGTGTTTAGAGTTCTCATGGGTCCTTCTGATCTGTCCCACTTTGAAACGAGTTCGTGTAGCAGTAAATACGTTTCTCACACCTTCAGAAGCCCTTTGCTTTGCAGACACAGGTCATTTGAGAGAGCAAAATATAACCACAACTCTTGTATATGTGAATAACTTAAATAACCTGGATTATAGTTCCTCTTGTGGACAACCAAAGCTTTTTTTTTCCTCTCAGCTTTATGGATAAAGGCACGTACTCACCCTGAGAGCTCTGTAGAGGAGCTAATATTATTGCCTATCTCACTGACACTTTCATCACACCTGGGCCTTCAAGGAACTTGTTTCTCAGTCTTTTATAAAGTAAAACAGTGAACCTTTGGAAGGTAGTCCTGCTCCGCTGCTGGAATGAGCATTGTCACAAAATTTACAGGCACTAAAGATAAAGTAGAGCACCTTAAAAAAACTATTACCATGATACAAATTGTTGTAAATAGGGGGTTTAAAACATTAAGTCAATATTTAGTGTGAGAACCTTTGTCCTTTAAACCAGCACAGGTGTTCATTACGCTTCTTCAAGGTACTTGGCTGGTAGGCTGCCCAAAGCATCTTTGAGAACTTGCCACAGTTCTTCTGTGTATTTAAGCTGCCTGACTGTCTTCTGTCTCTTTGTGTAATCCCAGACTGACTCAATGATGTTTCCTGGGGGCCGAACCATCTGTTGCAGGGCTCCTTGTTCTTTTTGCCAGTGAAGAAAGTTGTTTTTTTTTTTTTTTTACTCAGCTGTAGGTTTGAGTTGTTGTCATACTTGCAAATGGAACCAATCACATGCACCCCCAATTCTAATTAACTCAAGTATCTGAAACATTTGCACAGCGCCGCACTGCGTGTTGTGTGTGTGTGTTGTGTCTCGGTAACAGTAGGCATGTGTATGTACTCTATATGTGTTATCTCCTTTCAAACAACCTGTTGTGTCTGACTGTGCAGCTCTGCGTGAGTGTGTTCTTATCACTGGACTGGGTAGCATTGATACAGTATTGCTGCGTGTCTGTGTGTGTGTATGTGCGTGTGTGTGAGTCCAACATGCGTTTGAGGGATTTTTCCATGAAAGTCCGTTCTGTTCAGGGAGTGACAACTGAGGCTGGGTATCTGAAGCATTTTTAATTAATCTGCCTTTCATTCTGCAGGGCTCTCCAATACGGCTGCGCTCATTCACCCGCTTGCTGCTACTTGTACGTGCACACACCCATATACACATACACACGCACACAGGCTTGCACACAAGCATAGATTGTAATTTTATGCTGCCCCATCATGCAATTTTCATTCACATGTATACAATTACAATGCACACAATCAGCCAGACATGTCTCAAAAAGCACTGACTGCTCTATTGTGCTATAATTACATATGTATTCATGCATGCACCTCGTAGTTGCACGACTAATCCTCGGCCATATGTCACGTCCTCGCTTCCTTTCTGCAGCCCTTTTACTGTGCCCTGTGTTGCCTGATTACCAAAATCCCAGCAGGTTGGCTCTCTCACACCTACGTTGGTGTGTTAGTTTCCCCAACTACTGCTCTGCAGCAGGAGGTAAGGGGAAAATTAATGTAGTCAGACAGCACACCGAGCTAGGGTAAGTACAGGCGAGGATTTTGATTTTAGCATTTAAACTCTAGTGTTGCAGTAGCTGTATCACAGCTGTTTCCTGGAGTAAGCCATGAGTAAAAAAAAAAAAAAAGGGACAAGGGAGAGGAAGAGCAACAAACAAGCAAAGAATGCAACGAGTTTGATCTTATCTAACACCTCAAGTCTCTGAGAAAAGTACACAAAGTAAACCGTAGCACCTCAGCATTGGTGCTATTAGATGTTCATCTTAATCTTCCACTGTTAAATCCCTTTGTGTAAATGACCTTGACTCACAGCACTGCAAAGAAGAAGCTGGATTATAAACACAAAGTCTGCAATTCGACCGTCTGGGCTTGGAGCTGACTGCCACAAATATCCTTGTGTAAGTCGCTGAAGCTGAAAACATCTGTGACACACCTGGTCACTTGGTCAGACTGTGGCTGTGCTCTGCAGTTCCTGGATACATTTACAGGATACGGCTTATAATAGTTCTGTACATTTGTTGCATTCAAAACCTAAACTGTGTTATTCCTCGTTTCAGGTCAGATGTAGAACTTACCTCAGCAGAGATCAGATATGATGTTGATTAAGTCAGATAATGCATCGAAGGAGGAGCTGGGCTGGGATGTACAGTATATGGGCAGTACATGTGGAGCTTAAATAGTGCACTTTCTATTAGCCAGTCAGGCAGGCAGAAAGGTGTCAAGCTGAGTTATCATATGATGCAGACTGGGATTGTTACTGAGCCTGACTTTGACATGATGCTATACTCTGTTAGATGTGGATGCAGGATTTTTTGACAGCTTGTTTGGTTTAGCATCTGTACTCGGCTTTAACCACCTGTTCATGATGTCTGGCAAACAATACAAGTTCTTATATAGTGCTTTTCTACTGTAGCTGAGCACTCAAAGCGCTTTCTACATGCTTTAATGTGTTTTTTTCTTGTTCCTTTAAAATAATAAATGTTTCCCCTAAAATAACAGCAACATAAAGAGCAACACTTCACTGCCAGCTACTGCTGAACCACTGGGATATCCATGTAGTGAAAACGTGGGCCATCCCAGCTCGAGACAAACAAAACATGCTATGATTTCATTTTTTGACACCACATTCAAAACTCGTGCATTGCAGTGTAATATTAATAATAGTAGAAAAAATAAAAGGCAGATACCCCCCCCCCCCCCCACACACACAAACACACACAAACACCCCCCCCCCCCCCTCCCTTTTA
>VOQJ01018907.1:0-11944 GCA_015052665.1 Apistogramma diplotaenia
CGAGTGTGCTTGTCTAACCTCTGCCACTGCCAACTGTGGAGAAATGGAGGGAGAGAGTAAAAGAGGAAAGAATAAGCACATGAGAGAGGGGAAAGTGCACCTATTGCACTTCATTACTGCTGCTGGAAAAAGGGAGGAGAGGAAAAGAGGAAAAGAGAGGGGAGGGGGGAAAGAGGAGAGGATAATGGGGTTAATGCCAGTAGACAAGCAGCGGTGGTGATGGGGTTAATAACACACACACACTCACTCTCTCTGGGGAGAGAAGGAGATGGGAAACAAGTATTTGATCTGTGAGTAATACATTAAATTTATGAGCACACACTCATGTTGTCTGTGAGTGTGTGTGAAGAGTGTGTGTGTGCATGCGTGTGTGTGTGTTTACAGACCTGGTTCAAGGCTGAGCATGATGTTTTTTTCTTACATAAGTAAATCACCAAGCAGGTGGAAATCAGAAATCATTTAATGCACTTTACCTAAATATTGTTCAGGCTAATCCAATTACCTAACACTGGCATAACATCATTATTAAATTACTGTCCTGTGTCCACCACAATAATAACCCACTTACTACTTGGTAAATATGAAGGTGGCATCATTCCATATATTTATTATCGTTATTATTATTCTTGCTGACAAATCCCATGAAAAGACCAAACATTAGAGCTCTCTTTTATGTGCAGCCTCGAGCTCTTTGGCCCAAATTATTTCCTTAAATAGCTGGTACTAACAAAGTTAGCTCACACTGGAGTAAACACTGAATTTGTTTGGGATGACTTTTTCCTGAGACTAACAAACATTTTTTAGTATTTACAGCACAGGACAGTGATGTGGCGCTTCTTGGCACAGTGGAATAAAGTACATGTAAGTCACCCAAGACAATACTTGCTGTATAGCTCCTTGTGAGTTTCAAAGAAATGTATATATTTCTCAAAAAATTAGAGGAACGCTTTGAACCCTCAGAATAAACGTCAAGTCAGTAAAACGTCTGCTAAATTGATCTCAGTTAAGTAGCAGAGAGTGTTGTTAATCAGTTTCAGCTGCTTTGGTGTTAATGAAAATGGTAACAGGTACAGTAGGAAGCCCCCAAATAAGAAATGGCTTTACAGGTGAAGAATACTGACATGTTTTCCCTCTTCCTCTTTTCTGGTTTTTCACTAGTTTTGCATTTGCCTAGGGTCAGAGTCACTACTGGTAGTATGAGGTGACACCTGGAGCTTACAGAGCTTGCATAGGTATTTCAAATCCCCAGAATAGCACTTCAATACGTGACACTGCCATAAGGTTTACTGTGTGTCTCAGCAAAGCCTCAAGAGCACGAAGGAGCTTCCAGGAGATTCTCCAGGAGAGCTGTGCAGGGCCGTAGAAGGACTTTAACCCATCAGTAGGAATGATACGGGCCCCTTCTACAAGAACATGCAGGATGATGCTAGAGCCCTACAAAATTACTTTTAAAAGAGATACAGACTTCGTGATGTCCACTACTGGACCTTGTGCTCGCTGCCCAGCACCATGACCCAGTTTGATGGTGGATCAGTGATGGTCTGGGGAGGCATATCCATAGAGGTACACACAGACCTCTACAGGCTGGGCAACAGCATCCTGACTGTTATTGGGCATTGGGATGAAATCCTTGGACCCATTGTCAGTTCCTTCTGGTGCACATCAATGCCGAGCCTCGTATGGAAAGAGTGTGCAGGCAGTACCTGAACGATGAGGGAATCGATACCATTGACTGGCCCCCAAACCCACCTGACCTAAATCCCTTAGAACACCTCTGGGACATTATGTCTTGGTTCATCCAAGTCCACCAAGTTGCACCTCAGAATGTCCAGCAGCTCAGTGATGCCCTGGTACAGATCTGGAGGAACTCCCCAAAGACACCATCTGTTATCTCATTAGGAGCAAACCCCGACACTGTCAGGCACGGGGGCCATACAAACTGCTGAGTACCATTTTGAGTTGCTGCAATAAAATTTTGACAAAATTTGATTTTCGGGGTGTCTTTGAATTACATCTGTCAGCAGCTCTCAGCAGGTCGGTAATTTTCATCTCCATCAAACGATGTGGAATCCTTTCACTCCGAACACATTACTCCATCCATATCAGTACAGACATCCAGCATGGTTTTTTTCACACTGATACTGTATATGATGTGTTCTCAAAGTGTTCCTTTAATTCTTTGAGCAGTGTAGCATATTCACAGCCTCATCATTAAACCACTATAAAATTGCTTCAAATTCTGCATTCCAGTGTAAAACAAAAAGTGCAGACTACTTCAGTTAAAAGAAACAAAGTTCACATTTTTTATATAAAATGTGATATAAAAGTCAACCTTGAGACAGTGCTTGAGCACCTCAGCAACAACAAATCTCAGACCACTTGAGCTGGAGGGAGGGACTGATGGATGGAGGACAAAAACTAAGCAAAGAAATGCCGAGATGGAGACAAGCTGACTGAGACAAGGCAGACAAGTGAGGGAGCTTATTATCTGAGGTCTGATGATGAAGACAAAGGGAATGAGAGATGGAGAACGTGCAGGAACAAAGACTGATTGAAGCGCTGAAAAATATTTCAAAATAAAAGCCAGATTGAAAGCTATCAAACTGCATCAGAGAGGAAGACAGACTACAGAAAGGCTTTAAGCATTTTGTATAAGATCATATCTGTCATGGTGTGGCTGATGTAGATGCATTTAAGCCACTGTCTGCCAGTATAGTGTTTCGGTGTTGATGTGTTTCGAACATGTAATTAAGTATTCTTAATATACATCTATAAATACATTGTTTACTTTGTGTACAAATGGATACTATACATACACTGGGTTATTACATTGGCTCACAGTGCTTATTAGCATATTACAGCAGGAAACTGCTGCCTTTACAGTTGCTTTAATATCAATGGAAAGGGCAGCAGATGAGGGACGCTGCACATTTTACAATAGTCCATCTAAAACACTTTTGGTTTAATAATATGGAACTGATTTTTTTTTCTTTGTTGAAATGATGCTGATTAATTTTAATGCTAAAGAAAATGTAACATTCTGTAATATATACTGCATAATTTTATGAACAGCTGAAAGTTTTGTGGTTCATGTTTAAACTATTTTTTAACGGCTGGATTTCAACGACAACAAAACAAATCATGTCTACATGAATCTCGATATATAGCTTTTAGTCTGACAGAAAACACAGTTGCATGTTTCATCACATGCAAACATCTGTATTCATGCTTCGCAGCCGAGGCCGTGCTTTACCCTTGAGCGTGAGCCGTGATGTTAGCAGGACAGCCCAGGTCCCTGCACTTTCCTCTAAAGGCTGTCCTTCCTCTCATCTGCCATTAAATATCATTTCAGATTTTCTTGTGTGCTAATCACAGATGTGACATTGCTGCAGAGAGAGAACATTGGTAGATTTTTTTTTCATTCCTTGTATGCAAAGGTGGTTGCCGTTAGCGTAAAATTAAGCCTCTCCCCCTCCCTTTAATTGGCTAAAATGACAGCCTTTCATCAATAGTACCTTAAAAATGCTTGGCATCGCCGCTATTTCTCACACTGCCTGTATTTTTCCTCCACCTCCCTCCTTTTCACCCTCGCTTCTTTTCTTTATTCAATCAAATCATGGTCAGTGTGGATCTCCTCTGAGGCCACACTGCAGCCAATTCTTTGTGTTTCAACATTAAGAAATTAGGATGGAGACTTCAGCACAGAGAGGCAGAGACGAGAGGTCTCATTAGTCTGCAGATGACAAAGAGGAAGATTATCAGCCTGCATACAACAGTTAGAGATTTAAATGACATTAAAGGACATTAAACGGAACGGCTGTCATTTTGATATGATACCTCTATCTGAGGAAAATGACAAAATCCAGCAGACGAGCTCTGACCTTTTAAATATTACACTGCTGCTATGTAACACCATTGCAAATTTACAAGCAGTCAAAAAGCAGCTGTTGTCATTATTTAAAGGAAAAAATATACAATACAATATTATATACCAGCCAAATAATAATTATAGCAGTGTCATATCAATGTATCTATATCTATAAATTCTACATTTGTTTTATTTGAAAAACAAAAGGACAAAACAAATTATTTTATCAAGCAGAACATTTTTTATACCAGAACATTTTTGGTCTCTCACAAAGGAACTGGCCTTGAAAGAGAAATCAAAATCTGTGTTTCTCTGCATTACGCACCAAACACAAATTCAAATCATGACATCTAGCCGCACTGAAAGCCAGCACAGCACTCCTTGCTATCCACATGTAATTTATAATGAATATATTTCTCTCTCTCTCTCTCTTTCTTTCACTGCCTGTTTTAGGCCACAATCATGTGTCATTTCAGGAGCCCCTTTTTTATACATTTTGCTGTAGAGAAATGCACCATTATCCAAGCTGGCTATCTTTTCTCCTTTCTTAAGTGTCTGCACCAAACAGACCAGCAGGGGATTCCCACACACACAAAAACACATGACAGCCAGCTGAAACACACGTATCTTCAGTTAAAAGCCACAATGGCAGATTCAGGGAGGGCTGCACGGCAAAGCCAAACTGATGCTTCTTCTTAAAAACATATTATTTCATGTGAGCTGCAAAGTGCTGATGTTGATTTATTGCATGAGGCCATAAATACCTGTGTTTATTCATTATTAAACAATTTATTGTGAGGACAAATGAGGGTGGGATAATAGAGTGCGATTAATCACATTACAGAGACATGACCTCACGTGCGCACGCGCGCGCACACACACACACACACACACACACAGATTATGATCCTGAGTCATAACTGTCAGCACCAAAGTGAATCACACTGAGTTACAGGACTGACTGCCTTCAAAAGGCCAATAAAATAAAACCTGAATTAGTGAGAGATTAGCTGCAGCATATGGTCATTAACTCTCCAGTTTTATTTATTAAAAACACATGAAATGCATCAATTATCTACATAATGTGGGTTTTTTTTCTTTTTCTTATATTTTGTAGCTCACGTTAGCCATCAAAAAATTGGTACAAATGCATGGATAAAGCACATATTTATGTTCTGTTACAGTAACACATAATATGATGTCTTTAAGCAGAGCGCTGTTTTTCCTATGCTATAAATACAAATGTAACACTAATCCGAGTGAAAAACTACTCAGATATATTTGGCAACTGAAAGCACAAATAAATAACAAAAATAACAATTTATTGATGTTTGTCTCAATTTTGCCTTTACTTTTAAGAACCTGAACATATATTTGTGTGAGTGTGTGATTTGATTTCACGTTTTGTTAATGTGCTCCACTTCCCAGCAGGGCTCGCGGCTCACGAGCTGCATCCCATCACAGCACTGCAGAGCAGAGCCGAGAGATGGCTCAAGCCTAGTGCTGTGATGCCATCTATTGGAGCCCCAGCTGCCTTTTTAACAGGATTAGACAGAGAGGAGAGCCACTTTAAAGCTAAAACCACACTGCTACTGAGACACAGAAAAAAAGAATGATGCTGCTGGAAAGAAAAAAGGAATTATGGACCTACCGTATAATGATTACATTTAGGTGAGTAAAGAATAAAAAAGTGTTATTTTACAGATGAGATCTAAGTATTGAAAATCCAAATGTAGGTGACAAGTAGGTGGTAACATTTGTACTATTATTCTGCTTAGCATTATGCAAAAATATCAGAGTATTTGTTGAATAAATATGCTTTAAATGCGGTGACAGTGGTGGGAGCTTTTGGCTAAAAATTACTCACAAATATCTTGGAAGCAGAAAAATGAAACACCAGTTTTGTACATAATTTTTAGCTTACTGTTCGAGTGGGGATCTAAACAGATACTACCCTACTTTCTTTCACAACGCTGGATCACGATGCACCGCACGATTCTGGATTACAAATGGATAAGAAAAGCTCTGCATCACAGTTGGCTGCTCTCAGTTTCTAGAATATAAAACACACTCCTCTAATTGTGTCAGAGATTTTAAATGTGGACACCCCTGTCTACAGTTTCATGCCTAATCTGCAGAAACACTCCCCTGTACCCAGTATTGGTGAAAAGGCACAGTTTTTAAAGGCTAGTGTTTATCCGAGGTTGCAGGTGTCTATTATTTTAGACCAAAATGTCTTGGCAAATATAAGATATAAAAAACTAATAATACTTTCACTGCCAATTTGTGGATATTGACCACCTTGAAATTTGATCATTTTGTGCCACTAACAGCCTTCTGACCTTCAAGAGATCCAACACCTTCCTACATGTAACAGTAAGACTGAGCATAGCTTACAAAATGCATCTGAATAGATGGAGAAACACTGAGCTATGTGAGGCCTTCAACAGTAAATATGCCAACAAAAACAAAGAGTGGATGAAAGTAAATGTATTTTTCACATATTGTTCTAACTGTACCTGCTTTCCTGGTGGATCCCTGAATGTAAAAGGGCATCATTGCCCAGCAGACGCAGGGAGGTTCATCTTATAAGAAAATATAAGCCAGATTTTAGGTGACATGCATAATTCCTGCCATTTTAATTATATTACCTGTTCAAATAAAACCTCAGGATGCACTTGATTTGTGCATTTTTGTGTGACTGCTGTAAATCTCCAGAGAGTGCAGCATGTTTTGTACATTTCAGATACCTCTGCTCACCGGATCCCGTTTTGGCTATAAGACCTCTCTGTTGTACGAGTGTGATTAAGTTCCTCTGTCGGCTGGAGATAATGAAAACGATCCTCTTGTTCTCCCTCTCTCTCGCTATCTTTCCTCCGCTGTGTCTCTCTCATTCCCTCGTCTCTTTATTCCCTTTGGTTTTTTTACTGCAGGGGGCACTGATAGCACACTGCTGATACACACATAAACAAAGTAAATCTGCTCACATTAAATCTGGCCCAAAGAAGCACACCATAGATGCTAGATGTATCAGAGGAGTAAGCTCAGAAATACAAAGACACATTCGTGCAGATGTGGCCATGAAAGCCTGATCCGTTTCCATCATCTCTCTATCTACACAATAGCTGCTCCAGAACTACCTAATGCAAAACATCTCACAGAAAAACAACCGGAGTCTTAATAACTGTGTCTTAGTTCATGATTCCTGCAAATGTGCTGTTAACATTGAGAATTTAATAGAAAGAAAGAAAGAAAGAAAGAAAGAAAGAAAGAAAGAAAGAAAGAAAGAAAGAAAGAAAGAAAGAAAGAAAGAAAGAAAGAAAGAAAGAAAGAAAGAAAGAAAGAAAGAAAGAAAATTCTTTGAATCATCTTTTTATGACTGAAAAATTATTCTTATCCATTTGAAGAAAAAAGACAAGATCAGTGACGTTAAAGTCACATCTACATCTCTCTACACGAGAGCACTGATGCTGCAAACCAGCACAGAGAAACAAAGTGCTTCCTGATCTCATTAGGTCCTGTTTTACATGGTCTCAGTTTAACCTGCATTTCAAAATAAGCTGCTCATTTGATATTGATTTCAGTATGAGAAAAACATGTGTCACTGTGAACGTATGCAGATATGAAAGGCACTGTGTGCTAGCACCCACCCTCAGAACACTCACCGAAGGAGTCTCTGACTTTCTTCAAAAACCACAATACAACAGGCCTTTGAACATGTCTTTGGCTCACCCAAACATAATAATAACTATATAAAGAGGCAAATGGCAATCATGTAAAGTCAGTCAACAAGAAGAAGTATGTTTAGGCATCAGGAAAATATTTATAACAAATATAATCTGCAGGCATGGAAATGCTGATGTAACAGCTGCTGCAAAACTACACCCCAGCAAAATCAAGACTGTATGAAACAGATACTAACCGCTTTGTCTTCAAAGGAACAAGAATGTTTTTCTCCATATGATCCAATTACTGCCTCAATGTAAACTCATCAACTGATGTGGATATTAATTTAGTTTTGTTTGAGAAACTGTGGACGTGTTTCTGTTATCTTTGCCTTCCTGCATGTAGCAGCTTTCAGCACCATGGACAGAGACTGAGAGCGTTTTCAAATTATCTACAGTATCTTTGTACGACAAATCTATAAAAGACGAGGAAGTAAGGCTCTAAATATTGAAACCAATCTAGGAATCAGTGTTGTTCTGGTTCCACTGATGAAGTAAGGAAATTTGTTTTGGTCTGTCATTTCTTTGTTGTAACAGATTTTCTGCAGAGTTGAGTATGTGGGCTGCGCCCATAAAAAACTTGACAAATTTTCTCGGCCAAAGCCAAACAGCTTATTCTGTTATTGCTTGGTGTTGCTTATTGGAGTGATTAATGACTGACATCTGAAGAATGTGATGTCATCCCACAGCAGTGTGACCAAGCTGGTGACCAGCATGAGGATGATCTACCAGGCTATTTTGGCTGTGTATGGTTCTTCCGCATGCTGCTGAGGCCCCTGTTTGTTAAATGAATAATTTGTAAAACTGTCTTGCTTCTTCAGACTTCATTCATGATAATGTATCTGCATGCCAGTTTCGGCTGCTCAATTCATGATCATGCAGGAGGACCACACAGGGCCATACAGCACTTTTTATCCCTTTTGTATTCCACTATAGGCAAAATGATTCAAAATTCCCTCATGTCCCACTTGGGTTAAATTGGACAGCTACCACTTTCACTAGCTGAGATAGCAGAGAAATTAAAGGGCTCTAAAGTACATCTATTCATGTGTCTGTTCCCATGGGCAGCAATCATGTCAATCTGTGTGTGTACATGTGTTGTGTTTTGTTTTGGATTTTTTTCATAACACTTGCCGATGGCATCCCAGCTCAAGGCTAAGTGCTGAATAGCACACATGAGGCTTCGTCGCCAAACCCCACAGTTAGCCAATAGAAACACACCTCTGCTGACCTTGCCTGCAAGGCTGTCGCGCTCTGTGAGGCCCCTTCAAAAACTTCCCCATTCCCACTGAGTGTGCTTCACTAAAAGAACCTGCTACATGGGCAACATCATTTTCAAAGCCAAAAAAAAAGAGAAAAACTGCTTTCTGTTTTGTGGTGGATTTACCAAATGAGTCTCACAGTAGTGAAAAAAAATCATGTTTTTGCTAAAACTGAAATTATTTTAAAAAATACTGAAGTTGCTAATAGATGTTACAATGAGTGCTCTATTTCTAAAAATCCACAATTAAAGTGTAGTATTCCTTAGAAATAAAAGTGAAAGGCAATCCAAACCTCAGATCTCCTCACCTGTACTTCATACTGTAATATCACTCCTGAGTTACAGCACTTCTTGGATTTCCAGGGAAGATAATTAGTGATTGTTACACTAATATGTATTTACGCACACACACACAAACACACACACATATAGATAGTTCAACAGCCATGGGGCCAGCATGGGCACCCTGACTGGTCTGCAGCTATGCAGCCTCATACACAACAAACTGTGAAACACTTTCATTCTGAGACCTTTCAATCTAAACCAGCAGGAACAATATGAGCTACAGTCGCTTGTCTGTGGTACCAGACCGCACAGGCCAGCCTTCAGTCTCCAAGTGCATCACCACTGCAGACTAAGAACACCCCACAAGAGCTGCAGGTTTGGAGATTGGCCCTTGTCAAACTAACCCCCCGTGCAGCTTTAGAAAAAAAAGACATGAAAACACAACAGAGGCTACAGTATAGGACAATACAGATCATGGTGGGAAAAACTTAACAACAGGAACTGACATTTTTCTCTTAAGACCTTGCTTTATTTTCCAGTTGTCCAACTCTGGATCCTGAGCCAGTGTTTGAAACACACTTGTGTACTGTATGAAGGTGATGGCTGTTGGACTGCAAGGCCACTGGGTCTATCTGATAATTGACTGTCAAATAAAGGGCTGTTCTTCTCCAGAGTCCTCTCTGACACCCACATCAATCTGTCTTCGCTTAGAGAAGACCTAGCCCAGCCCTTCACCCCCCCCCCTCTGCTCTTCCTTCAAACCACCCCATTCACCACTTCATCCCTTGCACCCCTCCTTTTTTCCTCTACACCCAATTATCTGTCCATCTATCCATCTATCTATTGGCCCTGACCATTTATCCCTCAGCTTCTCTCCCTCCTTTTCTCTATCCCATCAACAGCACTTCTCTTGACATGCTAACAGCTGTTTGACAGTAATGGCTCTAAAAGCAGAGCAGGGTGCCAGTCGATGTGTGCGCGGCTCGGTCTGCTTTTGTGTGTGTGCGTGACATAGCCAAGAGGCCTTGAGGCCTCAAGAGGCTTGCACACACTGCCATCAACAACAACTGATGGCTTATACACACATGCAGAAACCTGAATGCTCCCAAACACACTTTCCAATCTATTATATATATAATCTATTATATATATATCTATATATCTATAATATAAGTCTATTAAACCTTACAGCTGTCATTGCAAGTACGAGTTCATACCTGAAATGATGCAGAACAGAGTGTAACATGAAACAAAACTGCACAAGCAACATGTTTTGCTGACGCATCACAGAGATGAAGAATTAGAGCTGGAACATGTAGAAGCAGTTTATGTTGAACACTTAAATTACTCTTCTCATTCTCTTCATGATGCTTAATTGTGTTTGTATTACATTATGCTTACGTGTGTGTCTAACTTCTCCTGAGTGTGTGCATGCATGTTCGCCTCCAGTCGTTTGTCCTCCTGGGCTCCCCCCGGGCTTCATATTGTTATGCTGTCAGCTTGCTGTGTGATGAATGGCAGGCAATTACACAAGGCCACATCTTCTGGCTCATAATCGGGACCATTAGTTATAGATCCACACTCAGACACAAACAGGAGCATATGCTGCTGCTTATCCACCGGGCATCTTTAAAGGCAGCACACGGACGAAAACAAAGCGATGCCTTTGTTGACACCTTCCATTGTGATCATTCATTCACTTTCTGTACATGGCTTAGTCAGAGACACCGCTTTCCTCCCAAGACAAGAAAGTACTACATACTTATGCTTTCTATTTCTATAGCTGGTGTCCATCAGTACATCAGTTAAAGGAACCACATGGCAGGAGAAAAATCATGTTTAAAGGGAAAAAAAGAGCGATATGGAGATCTCCTTTCCTTCGTGTTTTTGACATCTATTTGAATAATAAATCAAATCTATGCTTCTTTTGACTAATGCATCTGCGTGCAGCACTCTGTGAGCTGTGTGAAAAATGAAATGTGCACATGTGTGGAGAAAGGGAAACCTCCATCCTGTCCAAAGAGTCTGAATTTGTATTTCCAGTAACATCCCTTTGATGGCACAGGAAACACGATTGTGTTACAATAGTAAAATGTGATGATTCACAGCTAACTGAATTCACAGAAATGCCCATGGTGCCGCATTAGTCCATTTTATAACCAACACAAGCACAGTGAAAATACATTTACATTGCCAGGATTGGTTGACGTTGTAGGTACAACTGAAGCTGTAGTACAGGTTTTAATGTTCTGGCAACAGATTTACCCGAAGAATGACCATATTTGTCTTTCAAAAAAAGAAATGCATAAGATGAACAGACTAACGTAATGGTTTTTTTTTTTGCACTTACTAGCTTTGTTATATAAGAACTGTTTGTAGAAATTGTTGGTGCTCTGGGTCAAGATATGGCTGAATTTCTTATTTTTTTTCCAGAGATTAAACTTTTGATTTTTGTTACTGTATTTTTTTATTCCTGTTTAGATCTTCTTTATTATTCTAGCCTGCTTTATCAATGGTGTCTATCCTTGGGTTTTACTTCCTTCCCTCAATTATCTTTATACTCTGCACCTGTTTCCCTAGTATAATAATATAATATACTACTTCCCTGATTGCTCATCCATCCATCCAGCCATAATAATTATATATGCAATTATTAATTTTAAAATGGATGGACAAATAGTCCTTCTGTTAAGTTATTGTCATAGTATCTGTTTATCCACTGCGTTCTCCTCATTTTTTTTCCTCGATTCCCTGTTTGGATTTGGATTTCTGTTTTTCCCACTCTTGGACTGTGTTCTTTTTTTT
>VOQJ01018924.1:1597-17480 GCA_015052665.1 Apistogramma diplotaenia
AAACCAACCCTCCCACTTCTTGAGCCTTAAAAAAAACTTTTCCCCCCCCCCCCCCTTCATTATGGAGGGTCGCCTATTCATCTTCAGGTAGAAACCCTCAAAGTGAGGGTGGGAAGAACAGCTTGTTGTACCCACTAAGCTTTTTACTTCTCCCTTCTTCAAAAGGCTGGTGGCAAAAGAAGAGACAACCTCAATCTTCTTGATTCCATGATACACCGAGTCAGCTTTCAGAAAACACACAAAGACAAGTAGCAGGATTTCAGCTGAAAGCTGTGTGTAAATTTTACTGGCACTTGTTCTTCAAAACGTCACATTTGAGAATATTGCATGGCTGCGGATACAGACGGAGCTGTGAGAGTCATTCCAGCTGTTAAAAAGGATAATCTTCTCACAAACGACGTGATCAAAACGGCACATTTCTGAAGAAAAACAACTTTGTTCAACCAGAATGCAATGATGCCCAACAAAGACTCCAACCAGCCATTTTCCATAAAGTGAGCTAGCTCATTATCCAGATCTAATCCCTAACCAGCACACATCAACAAAACAAAGACGTGTACAGAAGGAAGCCACTTCCAAAGATAAATATGCCAAAGATATAAAGATATTTAAATATTTTTATCCAACTCCCACTTCTAACTGGTGCCGTGCATTACATGCGGCTTGACTTCAGATGCTACCTCGAGTCAACAGAGCCGAACACACGAGCAATGTCTCAAAGCCTCATTTGAAACCCTCAGAACAGCAAAAAATAGAAACATCAAGCAGGATACTTTGGGTTTGTTTTTGAACTTCAAAAGATTAAAACGCCTGTTCATTAAAAATAAAATACAGATGCGTCACATCTGAATTCCTCTGGGTGGTACAGAAAAACAGCGATCGAGCACAATCATCGTTATGCTTTTAAAAAAGCCAAGTGGTATAACTAATCAAACCTAAACTCATCTGAGCAGGACTTGTATGTAAAGATGTTCACTGAACAGTATAGCTGGAATTTTGCTCTTTCACTCTGACACACACACACACACACACACACACATGCATAATAGAACACAGAAGAACTCTTTGATGTTTCCTCATGAGTGTGAGTGTTGCAGCTCCGTTAATCACCCACACTCAATCCAGTATCCATATAGGCTACACAGTGACAGCAGCAAAGAAGCAATGAAACTCCAGCCACAAACGCAATGACACAAACTCTCCAACAACATAGCGTGAATTGATTGTGGAAAAGAAGCGCTGGCACGAGAAGGACCACCAGGACAAAAAAAAAGAAAAAGAAAAATAGGGAGGAGGAGGAGGAGAAAAAGAAGACAACCTAAACACAACTGGCTGTGCTCCAGACAGACTGGAACTTCTCTTGATCATTATGTCTAGCCTTCAGGTGTCTGGGGTCGGGCCAACTGTAGCCAATAGTTAGTTTGAGGTTGGTAGAGGTTGGGGTGGGGGGATAACACAGCAGCCAGACAAAGAGGGCTGCCTACATACCACCAGCATCAAGGAAGGGAGGGTGGGAGGCAAGGGAGGGAGCAAGGAGAAGAAAAGAGGAGGGTTATAAAAATTTGATTAGACGATCCTTTGCTGAAGCGACTTTCTGTGTCGGTTTGCTTTTTCTTTCGCTCTCATTTTTTTTTCTTCCTTTGCCAGTTCCCCTCCCTTCTCCTGCTCCCCAGTGCTACCTAAGAGAACGGGGCAGACAGATTTTTATAGGTCCTAATTAAAGCCATCTGAAACCTTTCAAAACATCAAATGGTCCCGGTCCCCTACTTTTTCCCTCTGCTTCGGCAGAAAGCATGAAAAACAATCAGAAGGCACCAATTTTTGCTTCGACTCTCACATGTACATAAATTTTGCACTCCTCGCTCCCCCTCCCCTGACCCCAGCACCCCTAATTTCCAATCAATAAAAGGGTTCAATGGGTGACATGACCTCATGAGGTGAAATTTAATTCATTGGAATTTTAGTAGAAGTGCATGTTCAGGTATTGCCATAAAAAAAAGGTACTTAGGTTTTATTTTTTTAATTTTTTAAATAATCATATCCAGCATTTGAACAGCATTAGACAAACACGTTAGTGAAGATCCACCCTTATCCTGCCCGGCGGGCTGAAGTGAAGTGCAGCACTGTGTGCGCTTCAAGTACTCCCATTTATTTCTTCTCCTGCTCCCCTCCTCTCTCACCCCCGATTGTCCTCATTGAGCCGTGTGGACCGGTTGCACAGCCTGTCTGCCTGCCTAGCCGGGGTCACTGGGTTTACCGTGTGCTTTTTATCTATATTTCATGCTATGACGCTGCGTCGAGGCAGCCACACATTCACAATGAGCAAATTCTCACACTGCGCAAAGAATGTTAAGCGGAGGGGAAAATTATACGGAGTCAAACACCATCCGAGCATCAAGCGAAGTCAAATGTGTTTAAGACTACAAAAGTGGTTTAATTTTTTTAAATTCTCCTTGGAAAGATAAGTGGACAGAAAACATACCGCGTAAAAGTGGCACATGCAATCGCAAATCTAAAAACGAAGTCGGCTACAGACAGAACATAAACAGAACTGCTACTTTTAGGATTGGCAACATTAGAAAAAACAATTAGAAGCCGGTAAATATAATTCTGTCGATACTTACAATTTATTTCAATAACTTCTGGGCGTTATTGTCTCGCCCTTGCGTCTCTGCGTTTGGAGACGGGCAAGTGTGCTCCTCCGACAAAGACAGGGTCATTCTCATTGTCAGGATGGACAGTGTCATCGGATGGCGGTAAAGTTTGCGTAACACAACACCTGGTCAGTCCTGCCGAGGACAGCGAACGTCCGAGTCCGCCGGTGTCAAGTCTTCAGTGATGCCTGCACTCGCCGGGATTGAGTGCTGAGAGGACTGGGAGCGCACAGAAAGGCGTCATGTGAGCCGGTGTTCGCTGCGCCATTGGCCAGTCGGGGATAAGCATGATAAGGCTACTCCGTGTGCCATTGGCCCAGGACGGGAGCGGAGGCACCTCCTCACTTGGCCGTGCGCAAGAATGTGAGTGCGGCTCAGTGTTCGTAATTTTCAGCGGGAGGGGTGGGGGGGCATAAGTAACAAATTGTTCTTAAGATTTGCTGTTTTTTTTTTGTCATAGAAGGGAGGGAGAGTGCACACATTCTGTTTCCTCGTTACATAAAAGCGGAATGCATGAAAATGTCTGGTGAGTCTACATGTCAGCGTTTTTTGTTTTTTTTTTAGTGGCTGTCAACTAGCACGTTAAACGAGGGGAAAATGTCACACGAAGTTTTCTTCATCGTGATGAGAGGTAAGAAAGAGTATCAATTTGGAAACATAACTGCCAAAGTCACCAAGAGGGAGCTATTTTCCCTGGAACACAACCCAAATGTTTGCTGATATTTCACTTATTCTTTCTCACGCTTTCCTCCGATTTGATTTTGTGACAGAAAAAAAACCCACCACAACCAAGAACAAGGTTGCAGCGTAGAATAAACTCCGTAGCCCTGTAGTTTAATTTGTTGCATGGATTTCTGGATAATTTGCTGCATAATAAAGTGCCACAGATTCATGAGGAAGTATATTAATGATTGCTTAGCAAAGTCAGTACTACTCAGGCTAAACATGCCACAAATGCAAATGATAAAAAGTGACAAAAAGAGGATCAAATAGAGTTCGAGGGGCCCCACTGATGTTTCACTACCACAGAAAACCCACTCTCACTTTCCTAAAAGTAAACTATTATTTAAGAAAACTGATTGAAATAAAAGGATAAAACAGATGCTGTTGCAACAGCACAAAGGTCCCCTAATACTTTCCTTCACATGTATGGACACAAAGGCAGCATGATATGTTTTACATATTTATGTTGCTCTATCCTGTTCTTCATTTCTCCATTGATTTTCCACTTCTTCACAGCTGGACCTCAACAGAGGGCAACAAGACATAAAAGAGCATCCTCTGCCTCTCTCTGGATCTGTGGAGTGTGGATACAGAGGAACTCAAGATTCTGTATGGGTGGGAAATAGAGCGCGTGTAATCTGGAGCACGCATCTTCCCTTGCTCAGGCTGCAGCATTAAATCGATATTCCGCAAAGCTTTCTCTTGTTTTCACATTCACTTGACTGCTACCGTGATGCGCCGCGAGGGTCGAGCAGCCGCTCCCTGATTTTTGTGGCACTTGTGCCCCTCACCCAACCCAATCCCCCCCCCCTTTTTTTCTTCCTCTTCCACCTTCTCCTTCACTTCACTTCACTCCACAGCAGACACCCTCATTTGGATGGCTCCAAGGCGATGCGCCTATTCCATTTGTCTCTTGTGTTAACAGGAGGCGGCAGAAATAAGGCAATGCGCTATCTCTATACAAAGCATTATCTCCGCCTTGCTATTCCAGCACCATGAAACAATGATTATTAACTGCTTGCGGAGCATGCTTGGGGATTTCAAGGCTTGTTGCCACACTTAGGGAACATGAAGTATATTGCACAATGCACCCCATGCCCAAGATTTAAAAAAAAAAAATTTTTTTTGCCTGAAAATAATGCTTCCTCTTTTCTTACCACTTGTGAGCACTTTCAGAAGCTACTGCTTGCCAGCTTGGGGGTAAGTATGGCTAACGGCATTATGGCCGGACATGTGACAGGAGCATTTTCACAAGAAACCAGCCCAGCACTTCCTTTTCAAGATTTAAAAGCCTGTTGTGCAGTGTCATCCTGCTGTAAGATAGTGGTTATGCATTCATACACTCAAGTGTTCACACACACTCCATCGTTATAAAAGCAAAACCCTGCCTCTGCAAAATGGGTCATACACTGCAGTCACTTTATCTCAGCAAATGCATTGTGCCTGTGTGAGTGCGTGAGTGGTGGGCATGCGCATGTGTGATCACACATCAAAGGCAAGACTCCCAATATTAAAGCACGGGTGTCTTTGCTGAAGCAGGACTTGAGCGTGTCAAACCATTGAATGTTTTCAGCAGTTTTGAGCTTGTATGATATAGTTAGCCCGGAGAGCCAAACGGAATTTTTCTTTAATACCTTCAAACAGCCAAAAGGAGGAGGCTCACAGTCTAAAATAACCTACAGAAGCGTCATTTTTATTCTACCTCAGTCCACTGTATGCCATACATGACAACAGTATCAGCCCAATGGAAGAGTTCCTCCAAAGACGGGGGGGGGGGACCTTTGGTTCAAGATACACTGTCAGGCTAATATAGAGACACACATTTGCAGATATATACCCACTGTGGAATGAATTTTCGCTGTGGGGTTCAAAGCTGTGCCAGTCAAAGAGGGAAGACAGCTCTGTACTGCCGTCTTATAGACCCATCACTGTGCAAGCTAATCTGCGGCATGTTCTAGCCCTATATTTAGACCAATGTTTTGTGAACACTTAGCATAATTCAGTGAGACGAAAGGAGCTTTTCAAAGCTGTTAACCTCGTCTCTTTAAAACTCATTTGGAGTTTTTCAGCTGTGCGTTCCAACACACCTGTTCTCGTCTTTGTGGACCTGTAAATGCTCTCCAGTTTAGTGAGGAAATAGTTTATCATAATTGGTGATGATGGTGCAGCGTGACAATGAGAGCACGCCACAAATGTGAGGAGGTGATTGATTCATTCAGCTGCTCGTGAGAGAATGCGTGTTGTGTGAAATCAACTCCAGAAACAGTGTGAAAATGTGCCATCATTCCCTCGTACAGCGTCAGCCCATTTATCTCTGCAGTCATCATCTTTATTACTCTCGTCTTCGTCACACAATTGAACATCCCAGTAATCACGTCCTTATAAATTTAGAGAAAGAAATATTTCAGCAATAATACAGCACCTTGATTTAATTCGGTCCCATTTATTATCCAGGAAGTAGCTGATTTCAGTCTGTGTGAAAGTGCATGATGTATGCGTGTGTGTGCGTACCAAATGCTCTAAACGGGTCCAGGTGGGCCAGTGGGAGATGGTCATACTCAAAGCCTTTACCTCCATCTGCTGTGTGGCCTGCACAGGCTCACACATTTCCACACAAACACACAGATGAGATAGACTGTCTCGTTCAAAAGCCTATCCCTTAAGCATTAAATGCTATATGCTTTGGCCACAGAAGCGTGCCACACTGGGGTCCTGCATGGCATCTGCCTCCCAGCTCCCAGAGCCAAGGCATGGGACCGAGGGAGGGGCCTGGGGCAGAGATAAGCTCTTCCTCCCCTGGTCACTGCTACACCATGGGAACCGGACAGGCCTGGAGCCTCAGCTGAGCACCACTGATAATATCCACATGAGTGTACGTGTGTGTTTGTGTGTGTGTGTGGTTGCATGAATGGGTGCGTGCTGACGAGGGTTGACGGGGTTGCGTGTGTGTTTGTGGGTTGGTTTGGGGCATGCATGGATGCACACACTTAAATTTTTTTTTTCAAATGGTCAAATATCATGGCTAAGAGAAAAATATCCATCCATGAAATATTAAAAGTTTTGCAGTTTAATGCCAGTTGTTCACAGAAGTGTGTAAAGATATGTATCCTCCAAAGGAATGCATTTGTTTTAAGCAATCTGTACGAATAAAAACAGCTTACACGGATGCAAATTGCAATTCTGCAAAAGAAAAAAGAAAAATGAAATGAGTGGAAATAAGAATTTTAATGTTCCAAAGCAAATAGCTCTGTTTTTAACAACTGTCTTAAAATGAGTGACAACATGCGTATAAACTTGTCTGCTTTTTTTAAGTGTTGATATTCTCACAAAAAAACCTGTTCAGGAAATAAATGAAATTATCCAATTTGCAGATTGTTTTACTTCATTTTGAAAGTAAAACATGAAATTTTAAGACTAAATAAGAAGCCGCTGGTAGGCAGAGGAAGACAAAGCTCGTAATAAGTACAGTACATTTCATTACAGCCAGTGCTGTAATGACAATGACATGAAGCAACGCTGCTCCTACAATGGTGCTCATTGTTTTGTTTTTTTCTGCGTACCCACATTTACAATGTGGGATTAATTGCTTTGCTGATAACTGCAAATCAATCTGCCCTTGTTCTAATTCGTTGTTTATTTAACATGAGTGTAATCTATTCTTTTTTTTTTTGCAAAATGACAGAAATGGTTCCTCTTTGTTCAGCCGCACTGACCTTATCATTTTAACTTGTCACATTGGAATGCTCATTTACTCATCATGTTAAGAGTCGCCTCACGTAACGAGGCAGTCGGGCAAATTCAATTAATTCTGGGCTACTTTTAATCGTGTTGATGTTTCAAATAACAGTGCATGACAAAAAGGTCTGGATCATGATAGAAACACTAATTGTTAAAAAAAGAAATGATGGAATAACTTAAAATATATCAAAAATTAAACCTATTGAAATATATTAATATAATATTACACAAGATGAGGCCCAACTAAATTGTATGTTGAATATGTAATTATTACCTCATTGATTTGGAGGAGTAATAATTAGCTGTCTGTAATCAAAACTGCTGCTCGAGGGCTCGGCATTTTTTATTTTGCACTTTTTCATTTTGTTTTATCGCTCAGGTTTGATGGGTAATTTTGAGATTTTTTTTACTTCAAAATCAGTTTTATATAAAACAGTTTGAGCGCACAGGTGCTCTTTGCAAAGACAAAGAGAAAAAAATGCTGAGAGTTCTTGTTGATATTAATCAATTATGTTCTGTTTTTACTATTTGATCATTAACAAAATGTGGTTGATGATGACTGTAATGTCAGCACGCTGCTGATGTTCAGTTGGACTGGATGTCCAAGTCGTTTAACTACAGAGTCTCTGGTGTAAATCCACTTCATGTATCCCATATACTGTATTTCAGTTGTTCATCATTTCTTTAACAAAGTCACCATGCTTTCCCCACACGTGCCACGATGAGTGTGGCATATTTATCTAACCACTTATTACTGCACACGATTGTTAATGTGTGCTGCGTGTCATCTGCAAGCGACTAATCTGTACTGTTAAGTATCACTGCTCTCTGCATGCTTTTCTTAGTCAGAAGTAAATATGTACTGTAGGCTGCATGGATACGCTGTGAACATGGATGTTTCTAGCATTTAATAAAGTGAAGTTATGCAGCCTGGTTGGACGACTTGCCATATTAAATGAAGAAGAGTGAACATGGTGAAACATGAAGTGCCTTGTCATGTGTGTAACCCTCGCAAGACTAGCATGTGTTTTGACAGGGGGAGGAAGGGAGAGCAAGAGAGAGAGACATAGACAGAGAAATATCCAGAGATCCAGGTCAGCTGTGAGGCCTCAGCTGGAGTGCAGGGCTACACCTGTCAGCGCCCAGGGCCTCTCTCTCGCTTTCTCTCTGTCTCCTTTCTGTCTCTCGCTTTCTGTCCAGCTGGACTCTCAACCCCCCACCCAGTCTCCACCTCCCAGATCCAGGCCAGTTCAGCCCAGCCATGCGTGGCCATCTCTGGGAATTCATTCCGGATGCTTCCTGTTCATTGCATCCACTCCTCTCTCTTCTTTCTCTTTCCGTCACTCCTCCCTTTGCTATCTACCCCATAACTCATCTCCATTTTCTCATGCACTTGATTTTTACTTAAAAACAGCACAGCCAACTAAATCCCAACCATTCCGGCTTGGCTAACTTATTTTTTGTTCCACTGACCAGTCTGATGCAACTTCACTCAAATAAACCACTGACTATCTAAAAGTTATCATATTTGGTACAAAATTTTAACTGCCACTGTCTGACCTGGATTTAAGTGATGCTTTTTGGTTTGCCATGTCTGGATGGCAGAAGTGAGCACTTTTGTTAGGAAAGACAACGGCACAAATATCCAAAGTTTTCCTTTTCATTGTAAAGTTTTAGAGGGAACCACTAAGGAGCACAGCACATTCCCACCACTCTTTTCTCCCGCTGTGTATCCAAAGCCTCTTTTCAACACAGTCAGCAGCAGCAGCTGGAAGCATTAAATATGTTGCTACAAGTATCCTTTCTATTCTGATGTGTCTGTAGCCTATTTTCCAAAAGTGTACCTGTACTGTAAAAATTAAAAGACCATGGCATTTCGGTATTGTTTGCTACATTTTACTATACCAGCTGAGCAGAAGGAGAAAAAAAAACATTTTACATATATTTCATCATTATACGATACTCTGTATAGGTAAACTAACATACAATGCAATACGTTCAGTACAAGTTAATACAATAAGCAACAGCAAACTAATTTTGAACTTGATATATGTTGGGACTTAAATATTCTCATATCAACTCTGTGTACAGGAGTTGTAGGTCAGAAAGAAGTACAACATGGAAAAAAATCATCACATATACTTATTAGATATTTTGTTTGACACACCAAGTGAAACATTAATGCAGCCACTTAAACCAACCAAGGCATACAGAAGAATCTCTGAACACACAACACATTGAACCTTGAAGCAGATGAGTTACCACATTGGGTGCCACTCCTGTCAGCTACAAACAAGAAGCTGCGGCTCCCCAAAAGTGGACAACAGAAGATTGGAGAAATGTTGCCTGGTCTGATGAGGTTTAAATAGATAATTTAATTTTTAAATTTAACTTGGCTGCAAACTCCTCCATTTAAAACTGGATGCCACCACCCAATGAAACCAACAGGACCACATCATTTGCAAAAACCAGAGATGAGATTGTGAGGCCACCAAGGCGGAAGCTTTCTGTCCATTAAAATTATGAACAGTCAGATGCGGCTGACAAAGGACAGCCCCAGCAGAGTCCAACACTCACCAGAAATGAGTTTGACTCATTGCCAGTATTGCAGACCAAGTTCTCACTATAGTTGTACTGCAATGTACTGAATGGCTTGTAACAACAGGCCAGACACCCTACACTCCTGCAGCACCTCCAAAGGATACCCTGAGGGATGCGGTTGAATACCTTGGCCAGGTCCACAAAACACATGTAGACTGAATGGCCAAACTCCCACAAATGTTCAAATATTCTCGAGAGGATAAAGAGCTGGTACAGCGTTCCACAATCAAGACAAAAACTGCATTGTTCCTCTCGAATCTGAGGTTCAACTCACAAACTCTCCTTGCCAGGAGCCTGGCATAGACCTTCCCCAGGAGGCTGAAGAGTGTGATCCACCGATATTTGGAGCACACCCTCCAGTCCCCCTTCTTGAAGATGGGAATCACCACAAACTCTGGTTTTCACAGAAGTCCAAGAACAGTCATTCAGTGCACAAGCACAAACAACAGTCAGGACCTATTCTCAGACCTGAAGGCACAGGGAAGCAATCCTCTCATTCACTGGTGAAAACTCCAACATACAGGCAGCATGCCAAGTGGATACAAGGATACCCACCATGGCCCACCACCTCTTACCAAGAGAAGCTCCAGAGTGGAACAGAATCCAGGAGACTGGTTCCAGAGCCCAGGCCATATCTCTCAATCACACACTAGCTCAGGCTCCTTCCCCACCAGAGAGGTGACATTCCACGTCCCAATAGCCAGCATCTGATAGGTGGGGACTGGACTGCCAGGATCTCTCCCTGATACACATTGCACCCAACCCCTACAATGCCTTTTGGGAATGGTGAGCTTACAGGAGGGCAGACCCATGTCTCCTCCTTGGGCGATGCCTGTTTCGGCCTGACAGGCAAAGGCCCGGGCACTAGGCACTCACCCTCAAGTACCCTCCTCAAGCTCAGCTCCAGAGTGGGGCCCTGGTAGCACTTTCCTGGGCAGGGCCTTGATGGTTTCCTCTTTGTCTAGCCCCTCATCTAAGATCAATTTGCCTTGGGAGACCCTACTGGGGGACAACATAGCTCCTGAGATCAGCGGGACACAAAAAATCCTCCACCACGATGAGGTGGCAATTCATGGTGGGAAAAAAAAATACAACAAGTAGCAATTTCTCTGTCTCTACCTGTGGTTATGATACTTTTTTTACTACCTTCATCTGCAGTTGATCATCATATAATAATGGCTTTAAAGATACTGGGAACACAGCATAAAAGCATGATAACAGCAATGGGTTTGTTTGAAAAGGACTCAACAGTTGTAGAGTCAACCTGTGATAGACTGCAAAGAATATAAACTTGCACATGGCTCTACTGTTTGTTTTGTGTTACAATCAATTTTCAGATAAGTGGCTTGCCAATAGCATTAAAAATAAAACACCTGTCAGCTGCTGCCTGGCTCTTATAAACTGTTACATCGGTGTTTTTCTTTCAGATCCCTGTAAGGTGCAGGTGACAAGCTCGATAAATCTGCCATTTAACCTCACTGAATCTCCATTTTGTCCCGCAGCAAGACGAAGCTGAGAGTTGAATAACAGTAAGCTTATTCTCTTGCTGCACTCACACCACATCCTATCCTACATGCCAGCTAATGAATTATTCAGCTGTTTGTACCTGTGAGTCAAGCAGACCCTGTTAAGGGCTGCCCTGGTATGATCTATAATTAAGTATAATGCAGCATGAAAGTGCATAAGACATGAGACTAGGGTTTGGACAAGTCACTCAGACTTTCCACCTTGTTATCCATTTTGTGTACATCCACATGCTGACTGAAGCTGTTTTTATTTTTGAGCAGGCTGTTTATTTTACAAGGTTTTTTTTTAGCCTTGTGCAAACTGTAATGCTTTGATTTCTTTTGCTCGCTTACTCTGTTACATCAATTTCTGCTGTCAGCAGTTGACATTTAAGGTTTAATAAGCTCATGTCACATATTATTAAGCTATTATTGTCTTACAATATACAGTTTACAATGAATAGGGTCCCTGTCTCCTGCAGTATGTTTGTTTTGCTCCCACTGACAACTCAATCATAAAGTCTTTTAAAGCTCACACTCAGAAATAATCCTGCTGTGCATTTAGTTACTTCGCCAATAGCAAAACCATTCACAGGCTCTCTGTATTGACCGTTTGGGATATATGAATCCCAGCAGCAGTCCATTTTCCTCAGAAAACGTTCAACTCTCCTGAAGGAGATGCAAACAATTACTTAAGCTTCAATTGCACCGAAATTGATATTCTTCTTGAAGTTTAAGATGAGAGACTTCTTTATTTTAGATTGCATGTGTTTGGCTGGCTATGCAGGAAAAATGCTAGCAAAATCAAACGTACACATTTAGTCTATATGGAAATCTCAGTGACAGTTGAAGGCATTAACCTTGCAGTCACACACATACACACACACACACACACATACAGTGCAGTGGGATTCTCGCATCTGTCCAAATGTGAACAGCAATATCTTCACCTTGCAGGCGGCTGTGGGGAGGGAAGGCTTAGTGGCTTGCTCACTTTCTTCCTTCACTGGCTGTGAAGTGGAGTCTGAGGTGTCAGGAGTTTTTTTTAACCCCTCCTCCTCCTCTTTCTCTCTCACTCCCCTCGTTCTTTCTCACTCTTTTTTTCTCCACACTGAGTACATCTCTATAGTGGTTGAGTCTGTGCTTTACAGGGAACACTGCAAATGCCTGATAAGAAGCTGAAAGCAGATATATACATCCCAGAGTGAGCTGCAGATACACAGTCAGGAAGACAGCAAACAGATCACATACATAATGTGTCTTGGATTTACATGTAGCATATCACAGAGAGATGCTAGCATAGGGTTAAAGTAAAAGACTGACCAAGTTTCTTGTATCTAAGAACACGGTAAAGGGATACTAAGAAAGGCTGCATTTATCAAAGAAAAAAAAATCCCTTGCCATGTCTCATTTTGCTCCCAGACAAATTGAATTGACCCTTCCATCACTGTTGTACAAAAAAAGATAGAAAAAATAATATCAGTCAACAGGCAATATAAACACTGTGAGTGTTTATTCCCTCCAGCCATATGCTGGGAGTACTTAGAAGGTTTCACCCCCTAGACAAGCTTTTACCTCTTCCCCTTTATTAAGACCTAGCAATTACTCTGGTTTGCTGACACCATGAATACCAATACAACAATGCTTCTTCTTTCTCCACAAGACACCTCCCACCACCATCACCGCACACACACGCACGCACACACACACAGAAATCTTACTGCCACCCTCCCCACCCAAAAAAAAATCCTGAAAAAAACTCTTTATCCCCCCCCCCATGATTCCCCTCCTGAAATAGAAAGTTGCCTGTGGTTGCCATGGCCACAATAGGGAGTTCATAAATCCAAGCGCTTTTCTCCTGATAATTCCTTGGAAATTATCGGGCGGATTTTTTTTAGGGGGGTGGCGGTGTGTGTTTACAGGACACAGGATGAAGGATTTATATAAAGAACAGAGTGGTTAAAATGAGAAGGAAGCCCATGCTTCTCCACCACGTGTCCTGCTGAAGCAGATGGTGCTGTGTGGCTTTGCCATGCTACTACGATCGCCTTGTGAGTGCTGTTGCCATAAGGAGGCAGGTTTGTAGGAGATTTGGGGTGACAGTGTTTGGCATGGGCTACAAAGTGAAAATGTTGGGAGGGAGAAAGCACTCGGTGCCTTGGGTTGACACCAAGGTAAGCTCCTGTTATGTTCCTGTCTCTGTGATTTAGTGCCCAAGTGGTGCAAGAAGCAAAGCAAAGGCAGCTTTCACATTCAGGGCTTTAGGCACCATGCCATGGAACATTATGGTTTACATTTTAGTTTTGATCATAACCTACTTCAGTTGATCAGTGTGTGATCAAAAAGGAAAAAAAAACATAATTACAAAGAATGAATGTTAAACTGAACATTGTGAACCACTGGCTCATATCTAGATGGAGAGCATATAGGGCAATTAGATTGTGGCAAGAAATCATTTCGCTCTCAATCTGAGTAACATAATGCCACTGTAAAGTATTTTAAACCACATATTTTACTCAGACTTTTTTATGTGGCTGTTTTAAGGTTTATTCTTTTTTTATTTCTGATTATCTAATAAATTCTAAGAGGCACTAAGACAAGGTAAGATCACCTTTGTGAAAAAAGAAATATAGATTTCTTGATTTGCTAATGAATGGTAGTTTTTTTTTTTTCATATCCATAGTGCCATCATCATGTTCCACATCTCTGTGCACTCCTATCCCTGATACAAATTTGCCAGGTCTCCCTTCAAAGGCATTTGGGAAGTGCTGCAGCACTTTCCAGTTCAACTCCTTCCTGAGAGTCACATTCTGACTTGTAGTTGTGGGTTTTTGTGATACGCAGCAGATCGCTTTCAGTATTGTTAAAGTGGAACTCTTTCAGCTTGAATTTCATGTTGGGGGAAAGAATGAAGTGGCACAGCACAAATCTGCTGAGTAGGATGTGTGTTTAAGTAAAGATTGTGCTCACATGGCTAAAAAAAAAGACTTCTGCCTTTTGCACGCACTGTGTGCTGGCCCATAATGGACTGTTCTTTATCGGACATCTTAGGACGCTACAGTAGGACAGTCTGGCCCTGGGGACAAATTCATGATTCACAACTCTCTAAAAAAACACTACAGACATGCCCCTGACCTGATGTGCTGTCTTAAGAGTTGAACACTGTGGACTCTTTGGCTGAAAACTGCTCTTTGGTCTCTTGAGTTGTAGCAGGAAACCGAGCTCTTATCACAAATGATGATCACTGACAAGAAAGTCAGTGGCGCTCTCTGCGGCCAGGCTGGATGAAAGGTGCACAAGGTGATGACATGAAAGGAGAAACTGGTCAAATTTAAATTAGACACGGTTGATAAATTTCTTACATTCGGATCAAATGATTCCTGTACATAATTAAAAAGGCTGCACGACGGTGAATGTGACAGGTTGAATGTGGTATATACTTTTAATGTCATGTAAAAACTCACGATTTTGCCATGAGTGAAAATATATAATGAGCCTGTGACCACTTACATACATTCCAGCATCTGATGTCAGGAGACAATAGTCCAGCTCCCGTGAGAGCCCATTCTGGCCTGAGCACAGTGAATGGGATGTGGTTGTGGTGGATAGGTCTGTGAAGGGGAGCAAAATAGGGCTATAGTGGGTCACAGTGGGTCATCTGCCTGAATATGTGCACTCATTTTGACACGTTTGTCACATGCAAACAGTTACACACACACTGGCCTCCCAGTTGAATTATACCCATCTGCAGTTTTCCCCTTTCCACATGCTAATCAGCATAATCACTCAAAAACATGAAACACACAACTGCTGCCCTTAATCCACAGCTTTCATACAAACACACATATATACTGGCTTTCCAGAACACTCAACGCTCTGTATGCACCATTACTCTAACACACACACCTACACACACACACACACACCAGTGCAGTCATGGATACACCAACCATCTTGATCCATGGTATGGAAGAATGGAGCCAGTGTATGTGAGGCGGCTCGCAGACAAGGGCAGGGCCAGGGGTTTTCAGGGGCATGTGTATGAGTGCGTATGAAAGAGTGTGTGTTGGGGACACAGCAGGCTAGGAAATGTGGGCACGTTTTCAGAGAGGCCCTCGTCTATACATTTGCAATGCAGTTACAGTAAGTAAATAGTCACAAATAGAATCTGAGATCTTCTGGGAGTCATAATATGACAAACCTGGAGATCTGTGGTTGCATCTGAAGCACAAAGTCCTTGAAGGATATGAGAGTTGATTTGCAGGCTAGTTTGAAAATAAATTATTAAAATCATGGATGTTTCCATGCTAAAATTAGAAGCTGGTCTAAAAGAAGCACTCAAAGGATTTGAGCAGAAAGCCGCATTTTTAAAGAAATTCTGAACACAAAAAGAAAAGACTGTCACTCTCTGCTCACCTTCTTGTCAGCTGAAACGCCACTGAACTTCACAGAACTAGCAAACACAATGACTTAATACCCACAGATGTATCTTAGCTACCAGGGAAAAAAAATCAGGGCACAATTATTCCTAGAAGGTTATTAAGTAGACATAAATATAGTGATAAGCGTTATGTTCACATTTTGCAGCTGGTACCAAAAAAAAAAAAAAAAATAATTTCCAAAAAAAAAAAAAAATTAAAAAAATTTTTTATATTTCAAAAT
>VOQJ01018924.1:27232-43927 GCA_015052665.1 Apistogramma diplotaenia
AAGAAAAGAACACTGTACCTACTGTTAAACTTAGAGGAGGCTTGCTGCAACTGGCACAGGGAGTCTTGAATCTGTGCAGGGTACAATGAAATCTCAAGACTGTCAAGGCATTCTGAAGCAAAATGTGCTGCCCAGTGTCAGAAAGCTTTGTCTCAGCTGCAGATCATAGGTCCTCCAACAGGATAAACACAAATAGCTAAGAACAAAACGATTATTTATTATTCTAAAGTGGTCTTCGATGAGCCGTGATCTAAATACAAAGTGAGCATCTTTGGAAGATGCTGAAACATGCAGTTTGGAGAAGGAGCCCCTGAGATAGCTGGAGCAGTTTGCTCATAGGTATTGGGATAAAATACCCGTAGACAGGTGCAGAAGTCTCACTGGGCTATCACTTGATTGTAGTGACTGCCTCAAAAGGTTGTGTTGCAACCAAAGTTAAGGATACCATCATTTTTGTCCAGGCCAGTTTCATTCATTTGTTTTTAAAATAATTCTGTTGAACCACAATTCAAAAGCAACATCAGGTTTTCATTAGTTAATTTTCAGTAAATTTTTTAATTTTTTAACTTTTGACAGTTTAAAGTCATTTCAGTGAGCTTTGTGGAGTTTTCCTTTCATTAATAGAAGGGTACCAACAATTTTGTTCACATCTGCTTGTGTGAGGTGCATTGTGTGTTAATTAACTTGCAGTTGTGTCATTAAAAATGGGACTTTTCCCCTCCTGGGTCCTCGGTCTTTGTTGTGGTCAGTTTGTGTTTTTCTACTTCTTTGTTCATTCCACAATCTCTCCAGGAATTTTTTGTCACTTGTGAGTCCTTATATTGATGCTATGATTAATACTTAGATTATACTTAGATGAAGAATGTTATTCTCTTACTGATAAATAAAAAAAACGACAGAAAAAAGTAGCCAGAAATGCACAGGAGGAATCAACGGCACCAAACAGCAAATCCCAATTATTACAGACTACTCTGATCTGACGTGCAGTTATATTTCTCGGGATATGGTCAGGTTGCAGTGTAGAGTGCAAAGGAGTTTTTGGTTACAATGTAGCTTGTGGTGTAGGTTTCCTGCTGAAGCATAAATCACCAGTGTGGCGTGTACTCTCCAGTGTTCAAATGTGCATTTTATTACAATTTGGCAGTTTTGGCTTGGCAATAATTTATTCCTCTTTTTGTCTCTGTGTGTAGTCACACCAACTGCCGTATTTTTTTTGCGTGTATTTTTTGTGTTTTAGTCTGTGTATCTTTGTGTGCCATTAAAGCATTGCAAAGAACCCCTGTTATTGTGTCCTGCGTGGCAACTAATTTCCCGGGTTACACATATAAGCAAACATCTCCAAATTATGATTAGGATGCAGAGTGAATATTGCCCTACTCACCTCAGGGTGTGTGGTGCATCCGTGGTGTATGGCCTACATGCTCGCTCGAGCATAAGCCGATGGAGCGTCTGCCGCCCTGGCATGACCGCTGAGTTTGTCATTTATCTCAGATGGGTTCTTATAATGTGCTCAAAGAAAAATGTTTTTGGACTGATGCTCATGCAGTAGCAGTGTATTAAATGCATTTGTGGTAACTGTTCTATTTTGCATTAGATACAGAGCCTAAATCACACCATAGACGTAGTTATGTGCCATGCTCAGTAAATGTTCCCAATCCGATTGTTTTATATGTATTTTTATGAAACAACATACTCAGAAGCCACACTGTGCCATGCTTGATGCAAGTTTAAATCCCATTTGACCACAGATTGACAGCAACGACATTTTATGGTCAGGAGGCATTCATTCTGAGTGCTTTGTCTCAAGCTTGACCTATCGCCGTGTCCTTCCCCATGAAGTGACTGAACATTTTTCTTGATCTTTTATGTCATCTGTGGGCTTTGACTTTACATGTTCTTCTTTATGTCAATTTTCCAAGTGTCCATCACCCAGTTTAGTAAAGATAAAGGCAAGAAGTAATTGGTGTGGTCTTACAGTAACTTTGATGGGTATAACAGGGAACACAACTTTTGTTGTTTAGCTTTCTGACTTAGTCAGCTCCTAAAATCATGACGATACTTCTAAGTTAGGTAGTAGTGATTATGCATTTAAAAAAAAGTGAAGTGTTTGGCACAATTAAATCTCTCATCTGCCAGTAACGGTCCTTGAACAATATTCTCTCTATTACAGCAGAGTCTTTACCTAACAATATAAAGCACCTCGAGACAATTGTCGTGAACTGGTGTGGTATAAATAAAACTGAATACTGGTGTTGAATAAGGCAAGTAGTATATTTGATGTGGAATATTAGTAATACGAAGAAAAAGCGCCCATCTCTTTTACAGCTTTTCTATTTTTCACTGTCCTATTTAATCCAAATGTTTTGACCTTCTAGCGGTTCATCTGTGATTCATATTCAAGGCTTCCTGATTACAAATTCAGTCGACTCGTCATATCTCTTGTACACGAATCACTGGATAATTGGGTACTGCCAATTATTTTGATGTATCCATGTGATGAGGAAGAGGGTGATTCTGCCTCTGTCCCTCCTGCAAAACAGTACAAATCAATATCCATACAAATCGGCTCATAACAAAAATATTGCGTGTATTCCTGCAGGAAAATGCAATTTAAACCACAAAGGGTAGGGTTTTGTGTCTAATCTAAGAGGCAGTGGAAGTTTCAGAAAGTTATATATGTTCAGCGCTAAAGCATTAAATGGGAATGAAAACATATTTTCAGATAACATAAACAACTAAGCCTATTTTTGCTGAAGTGCAATGACAAGTCAAATGTATTTTTATATCATTTTAAAAGATTTGCAGATGGCATGCAAAAAATACAAACCCATAACAATGCAATTAGCTATGGAGATGGGGGATATCAAGCCTTCACTCAGAATTAGAGGGTAAAGCTCATCTTTTTAAGAACCCATTATGTTAGGAAGGCCTAATGTAAATGTGAAATGTCTTTCACATTTACATTAGGGTTTTTTTTTCCTAGAGCTTCACAATTGCATAATGCACATTCACATGGAACTCTGTACATGCAGGCAAACTTGCTACTGCACATAAAAGCACAATTTTAGGGGTGTAACAGTATGAAATTCCACGGTTCTGTGAATTTCAGTTTGATTCATTTGCATATATGAAACAGTTATTTCTGGATCAAATGATGATTTATGTGACTAAAACAAAAAAGTTACTTAGAAACCCTTTATTCATTGCAGACAATAACAAAAAAAAATTTTTCAATGAACTTAAAAGCCACATTTGACTGGAAACCAAATGAAAAATAACTGATGATCAATTGATCAGTATCTACTACATGCCACCTGAGAGGTCTGTTATTATTTCACTACTAAAACACAATGCAATACAACATTCCTCAGAAAATAAAGCTGACAAATTAAAATAAATAATTAGTATCAACACATTACCTGAGAGATGTATCTACTTATCACCCATATCATCACCTCACGCTCATTTATTCCCAATATTAAAAATGATTTGAGGCAGATCAGACCTGCAACCCTTCTGGAGCTAGCTAATCAACAACATCTGGACATACAGTAAGCTAGCATTATACCAGCTAATGTTAGGCTCAGGTTTTGTAAAAATCACTGGATTAACATCAAATGAAAGTTTATTTCTCTAAGCACATTTCTCCACAGCATTAGATCCACCTTGAAGAACATTGCAGCAATGCAGGCTAACAGTGGCCAAATTACTGGAAGAAAGGTCGTGGAAATGCTCAACAACTCACCTCAGTTTCGCTATCGTCAGATAGACATGAGCTTCTCTGACTCACTGACCCATTTCGGGCTCTTTTCATAAATGTTCACTTACAGCCTCTTCCAGAGTAAATACACGTGGACGCTTCATGAGGTAAACAGTGATCTTAAAGTCAGCACTCGCTAGATAAACGCAGAGAAGAGCGTTCGAGGGGACTTAGTGTGTTTGGAGTGAAAGTGTAAAATATTGTTAAATATTTAACACTTATATTTATTTCTGGTTTAAGTGTTCATTATTAAAATGTCAAAATACGGTGTGTACAAAAAAGGTTTTTATACACAAACAGTAGTAGAAATACTGCCACCGGCCACCTTGTGTTTCCCCTTAAGGGCGGTTGTTGGCGCAGGCAGGCAGCAGCATCTATGGGTTACATTTTCGGTACAATAATGGTACAATAACCATTTTCACAGTTAAGGAACCGTGGCTTCTATACCACGGTTAACCGTTACACCTCTACATGATTTCTTTTTCTCTCTGCATATGCGTTACTGCGCTACCTTTCAGTGCTAATATGCATAAACATTCTTTTTCCATCTGTCAACATTCAACTGTAAATTCACTGACAGCATATACTCAGTGAAGTCTGATCTTCAGTCCCAGTGATCACTGAGCATGCTGTACAATACTGTTTGCACATCAAAGACAGTACATTCCATTTCTACTGACCTGGGTGAGTTCTATCTTCTTTTTTTTTTCTTCATCATGTATTTGAGCAGTGTCTGGGTCCTGTAGGAGACTTAATGGAGTGTGTCTTTTCCAGGCTTTGGGAGTCGACTCCCTGCTGTGAATGCAGTGAGAGAGGAGCAAAGGAGTGCAAAGACAGCCACCACCTCACACCGGGTGACTTACTGAACAAACTCCATCATGCACACTAATAATACAGCATCAGTGGTTCTCTGTGCTGAGCTTGCAGAGCAGTGGCATTGCTAATGTTATTTTGTGTTCAGAATCGTATTTCTTATCTGAAGTGTCATTTTTTTCCCCTCCATTCTGCGCTTTGGTTGTGTCTCTCTGGTAGAACTGTTCAGAAACGTGTACCTCGCTTCGCTTTTTATCAAAATTTCTAAGGAGTAGTTTGGTAGCTATCTGGCTGAGATGGCTGACACTGCATTTATTTTAAAATCTAGACAGATTTAAATGTATTAACTTTCCCTTATCTGCAATGCAGATTTATCCACTGAGGGTCACCTTGATATTTTAAAATATTTCTAATGAAACCTCATTATGTAGGACAATGTAACTTTCCAAAACAGCATAAATTGATGTAACTAATAGAAAAAAGCAAGCAAAAACTGGCCCATTAGTCTTCTCAGGTGCTGACCAAAGGCAGGCAATGCAACAGAAAGACTTAAAACAGGAAAAATAGCTGTTCCTTCTATAAAAATATATGAAATTATACAGCACTATAAATGAAATATATCTTATTATGGTGGGGTTGTTTTAAATCAGCAGAATGCACAATTTTGACTTCTAGCAAGCTATGTTTGATGAGTCTACATGTACTCTGCTTGGATTTACGTGCGTTGGTACACACATACCTACATTTTACATACACCATTTTACGGTGGTCTTATTGCTTGTTAGTGGATATGTGCCAGCTATTAAAACATCATGCTAAGACTGCCAATAGTAAGAAAACACCACTTCTTGGCGGCTGTCCAAAGGTTGTTTTAACTTTACAGAAACATCAAATGAAATTCTTTGCATGCTGGGGTGTGCTCTGGCCACACAAAATGTATGGAATTTATTTAACTTTCCATTCTATGTAGGCTGTGCCTGGTCTTTCCAGATGTTTAATTGAAGTCTTAAAAGTTCCCATGTTAAGTTTTATATTTGAGTCAACAATTTCAGGCAGTGGGAGTGTGTTAAGGAAAAAATTGCCTACACATGAAGACTCTATCTAAGCAGCCAGACAAGATATAGCTCAATGCCTCTGGGATGATCGCTGTCTGAATTAGACTGAAGTACATTCTGTGGAAACTTACTGCCTAATTCCTAACCAGTCCCTCAGCCTCAATTTCAAAGCTCAAAGTTGATTCGATACAGCTGATTTTAAAGGCCTAGAAAGAAAAAGAAACGAAAGAACAAAACCAGTTAACCAAGTGTCTAAAAAAACAAACAATGGATTTAGCCCATTCAAACTGCAGGCCCAGCACAGCATTTGGAAGTCAACAAGGCCCAAGGGAAAAGGGTCTGGGGATCCATTTGGATGTGGGCCCACAGTACCTTTGTATCTTTTTGGCAGGGAGAAGTTGCCCTCCAGCTACGTGGAAAAACCACTCTTGCCTTTCCTCAGAGATGCTGCCTGTTGTTGCTTTCTATTTGTGTGGGTAGGGGAGCATGCTAGTGACTCAAGCAGACAGTTGTAATTAAGGCCAGCTTCTCAGGCGGATGAGCAGAAAGAGATAATACGGATGTGTACAAACTACTTCTGCTCTCTCGCGCACACACCCATACAAAGCATGGACAACTTATATGACACACACACAGTTTGTATGTCTTATACAGAGGAATGTGCACAAGATGAAAGCCTCGGAAAATCTCTGTAATGAATTGAACAAGTAGGACACTACTCATTAGAGATACATTTGCAAACATTAGGCAAGGCAATTTATTATTTCCAGCCACACAAATTTTGGTGAAAGCTGGTGGAATCAGAAAGCTGTTTTAATTTAAAATATATTATCGGTACCTTTTATTTGGGAGGGGGTAGGGGGCAGAAAAATTCATTGTCCTCAGTCAGAAAAGATGCAGTGTAAAGCGGAGTAAAAGATTAGCACAAGGTCAACTCTTTATATGTCTACAGCTGACATACACAGATATTGTACATGGTATGTACAATATCTGTGTATGTCAGCTGTAAAATAAGGGAGCCTAAGCCTAAGAAAACACCAGTAATTCAACACCCGTAAATCTACCATAAGTAAAATTTACCCTTTGCTACCACTTTCCAGCTGCTAAACTCCAGTCAAACTCAGTGCACCGATTACACTGCTGCTTGGCTGCTTAAGGATTCATTAAATAGACATCTCGTAGTTTAACACACCCATAGTGTTTGTCATCAGTATGCCTCATTTCCCCTTCAGTGGGACCACAACAGAAAAGACAACACAGAGCTTCCAGGCCTGGTCCAACACACAAGCACAGTCATGTTAGCCCACTGTTGTTTTCCACTCACTTCCACTGTGGCTTTTAAAGTGCAGTAAACCTCATCGCAATAAACCTTTAAGCATGTTTAGAGTCCCAAGACCCCCCTCTCTGGGCTTGGGCGTTGCCTCCAAGCATGATGTTATTGAGACCCCTCTTTTTTTAATTACACACAAGCCTTCGTCTGTATGGCTCTGAAAGAGGCCTTTCTGTTTTGCATGTGACTCACATGAGCTAAATTGTTGAACTAATCTTTTGTTTTTGTGAACCAAATTAACTATGGCTCTTCTAAATATCAGGTAAATTCTAAATAATTTGGTTGAATTGTTTTTAGATTTTCTTTTCCCTATCGCAACTCACATTAGTTGATGTGTTTTGTGCTTGAGGGGTTGCTCGACTTTTCTGAACTAAACAACTACAGTACAGAGAGTTGTAATAAATTATACAATTATTAGCAGTTTGAAGGTACCTTTCAAACTGCAAATGAGAGTTAATTGGGTGCAATAGCTATGATATATGCCAATGTAAACCAGCAGGCTGAGTAACCAGTTAAACTGACACCCATCCACAGTTCACGATTCATCACAGGAATTAAAAATTTAGTGAAAATGCTTCAGTTTACAAAGGTGACAGTGTGATCTGATGCCACATTTACATTTACAGTAATATGATCCCCAGCCTCAACTTTTCTGACTTAAGAGTTCTGGTAACATTACTCTACCTACACAGAATTACTGTCCTTCCATGATGTTAGGAGGCAGGTGGGAGGCTTAATGCTGTTTTTTACATTGTCTGGTTTCTTGTGCGCTGGGACCATGACACACACTACCCCACCCTCCCACAAGCATGCTTAGATGTGGCTTTCAAAGCTAAAATGTGTCAAAGAGTGAAATACAGTGGAAACGAATCCTTTATTATAAGTGAATGTTTCTGTTTTATTTTTAATATGACTGATTCAAAGAATCTAGCAAACACGTTAAGATTATATATACATTAAAAGAGAAGTTTCCTCATCTGGATTCATTATACTTAAAGAATAAAACATTCCCACAAAGGCCTGAAGAATAAGAATAAATTTGTATTTGTGCTTTTCTTGTAATTCTTCATTGAGTTAAACCAAGAATACACATTGATGCCGTAGTCCTCAAAGCACACTTATACTCATGTGACTGATGTCTAATACCTCAATTCATAATTAAATTATAATTTAATTTATCTAAAATTACAAAGTAAGTACATTTACCTACAAACAATAGCAGGTAACAAGTCAAGTTTTTACAGGAGAGAAGAAATAATTATATTGTAAGCAATTTTAAGTAATGCGCAAACAAATTTCAATAGTGCGTAATTTCATGCATTACACAGGAAAGGAAACACAAATTATACTGTAACTAAGCAACACACATTGAAGCAGACACTCCCACTCTACATGCTGATGACATGGTGCTTTATATCACTCAGATGGACGGTGGTACCTCAGACAATTCTAATCAAGATATCTCTGCCCACCTCTTCTTGTGTATCCTTCTTTAGCTTTCCTTCCTTACTTCCAGTGTGTGTGTGTGTGTGTGTCCGTTTTGGTGAGGACCCTGTAATCAGCCGTTATGGTGACGGTATTCTGCACATACACCAACTGTATAATATTTTGGTCATGGTCTTGATTGGGCATTTAGCTGTTACTCCTCTTACTTAAATGCCTACAGACCCAAACTTCTAAGTCTGTTCAATTTGAGAAAGACATTGTTTGAAAGAAGATTTCCTTTGAGTGAAAATTGTGAGCTCAGTAGTAGATTAGAGAGAAATATTAGAGAAAAAAAATTCTTCTGCTTTAAGGATTATTTTTTTTGTGACAAATTATTAAATAAAAGAAAGTAGTAACAGTCAGCTCACCACTGAGCTGAAGCCTGAACTATGAAGCAGGATTTCCTCTTATCCAAGTAACTAAGGGTTAATCCCAGGTTAGTCTACTTTGGTCGTTCACTTCTTACAGGGGTATATTGCCATGGTAATTTAAGGTGGAACGATAACTTGCTCCGGAGCCGGTTGTGTTCCAGATTAGAAATTAAAGTATGATATCACTGCCTACTGACCAATCAGCTCTCTAGAAAACGGTGTCACCATTCCCGTAAGATCTCTCAGACTGCTCGGACATTAGAGTGGTATAAAAGTTTTTACTGTCATCTAATGTGTTTCTCCAATAGCCATTAGTAATACATATACATTATTAGACAAATTTTTCCTTGACCTTTTTTCTGTTGACTGCCAACAATTTTATTATTCTAGAAGCCTTAATATATGATGGGAACTTGCTGGCTTTAAATCAAATTTGCACATAGACTAAATCTATTATTGAATTCACACTATTGCTTTTGAGGTCATGACACCCAAACTTTGGGACAGCCTTCCTCTGCCTGTCAGGTGGGCTGAGTCTGAGATTTGCTTTAAACGGCGGCTGAAAACATTTATGAACCACACAGTTTTCCTTTCACACACACACACACACACAGCTGCTTTGCCAGCAGCAGCTGTATTGCTTTCATTCTGCATCATGTGCTTAACCTTTTCATGTTTTTCCCATACTATAGTTTCACCTTCCTTTGTGAAACAAGCCTCTGCTGCAGACCTGCTCAACCTGGGCAGCTGATAACCAACTTCATGTGACACCCTGGGAATGTTGAACTGACTTCATATTACAGGCCTTTGGTGTGAAATCAGTGCCTGTATGACTAGTTGTGTAGGAGGAGCTACATGATGGGGAAAACCATAATATGAAAGAATTTAGCTGAACATAATGTGTGCTGCAATTGTTTTAGCTTTAAAACAATCCTGCCAAGTATAACAATGACAGTCTTCTGAAAATTTACGTAGACGTGATCTATTTAATGAAAAACACAAGAACAGATGGCTATAAACCTGTTTGCTTCAGGCAGACATTTTTTTAAGCCCTTTCCAAGATTTTCGTGAAAAATCTGACTGTAGCATGTCAATACCCATATGCAAACTCTCACACACACACCACTCATGAAAGAAAAGGGTATGAAAAATGATGGAGAATGATAAATGTAATAGGAGGGTGTGTGTGTGTGCGTGCGCGCACGAGCGTGTGTGTGTGTCTTTGAAGTGGGATTGCAAAGGAATAAGGGTGCTTCTTGCTCCCTTTGTCTTGGAGTAATTCTACAATTTTGTCCCTAAGAAAAGGTCTCCCACTCCCTGTGTCTACAAAGGGCCCCTCAAGCGTGACCCCTCATTATGTATGACCCCTCCCCTTACAACTGACAAGGCCCCTCAGGGCATCAAGCATCAGCAACAGAAAAAAAAATCACACAAACTGCATTTGCATTTCATTTGATTATCCTTCATGGTTGATTCATGGCCCTCTGAGCTTCTGTTTGGGGACTGTTTATACAAGCCATCAGTCTGACACACTTATTTGTGAACGTGTGGTTTTTTTTTTCTTACTAAAAAGCATCTAATTTCTTCAGCCTCAGAAACTTATTTCTGATTTTTATCAGCAGGTACCGTCTGAAAATAGTTCACCACAATTTCTTTATAGACTAAACAGAGGGAGGGAAAAATAAATGTGATTTTGTGTTGAAAGACATTAAAGTAATTCTGATTAACTATGAGACATTTGAGCACCTGAATACTTTTTGGGTTTTTTCATGTACTATAATGAAATGGCTTTCAAATTCAAATCTCTTGATTACTGCTTATTACGGTATTTTATGATCAGGTAAAAGTTTTCATATTTCCATCTGTTATTTAATTTTAACAGCTTGTTCATTTCCTTTATGACAGTAATGTGGGAAAACATTAACATGCATATGTGTTAGACAAAGACACCATTGTTGTAGTTTTGCCTCTGTACATCACCACTTGGCCAGTTTTTACCATCTGTGTCTTTCAGCCTAATGACGGCCTCTCTCACACTTTGCATTTTAAAATTACACTGAAAAGCAATGAAATACAAATTTGACACTTTGCATCAACTTCTGATATGATCTCTGCTTCATTTATCATGAAATAACAAGGGAACAGACCTCACCTTGGCTTAAAACTGCTTGTCAATCAATTGTCCAATTAATTTTGAGCCAATGAAAATGGGGGGCTGTCTACAAAAATAGCTGTAATTCCTGCACAGTGATGCAATCATTTTGTTAAATCACGTGAATTAAAACTGAAAGTCTGCACTTTATTCGCAGCTTGATTGTTCAATTGAAATTTAACTGCAGTTGTGCACAGAGTCACAAGAATTGTGGTTTTGTCCAACAAATTATGCATCTAACTATATTGTTGCAATTGCAGGTGTTTTTCTGAAGGACAAAGCCAACAACACAAAGCGAAGGTAAAAAACCAGCACAAAGAGACTTTGAAGTCATCACCACGGTGATTCTGCTGTAGAAACATGTACAGGTATGTTGTGCTGTTGTGTTGGCAGTATGCAGCAGTTGTTTCTGTGCTTGACACAGTTTGCACTTGACCTTGCACCCTCTGTCCTTTCATACAACAAAAATAAAAGTTATGTCCATATGGTAATATTGCATGGCATATTGAACACCAATAATAAATCAGTCAAACTGCATTTTGTTTGGTTCAGTTAAGCTTCTTTGACAAGTTTGACTATAACTTGAATTAGTCAAAACGCCACTGAACCTGTCCGAGTTCAGAAGAGCAAAACATTAAAGTTAGTTGCAGAAGTTATTCTAGGACTTCTGGCTTTGAGCAATTAATTTGTTTGAAACACACTGATGTGTTTGGCAGCCAAGGAGATACACTGAGACATAGGGAACTAAATTTTAAAAAATAGGGATCTAAATTTGGTGACAATCAAGTTCATGTTTTTAATATACAGCTTTAAAAAATTAATGTATATTTAAAAAACTCTCCTTTAAAAGTTTCATGGCCTTCGAGTCCTCCGGAACCTCTTTTTTTAAACCTATTCTATTACAAATTCTAGTAAAGACACAAGTGATTTAGTCTGAAATTAACACTCCTTTGTTTGAATTTGATGACAGATACAGCAGATACGTTTTTTGTTAGACAACAGGAATGTGGCTGCATGTTTCAGCTCCGAGGCTGTTCAGATGCTCTGCTTTCCTGTTCCTGTTTGCCTGGTGCAAGGGAGTTTGTGTGTGTGCATGTGTGCACATGAGCACATGTCTGCAGGGCAGCTGTGTCCTCGATATGTGGGGACCTGACCCAGCTGTCACTAACCATACTGTGGGAGGTCTCTCTGAAAGCGCAGAAATAAAATGTACGTTTGTCTCTAAGCAGGAACTGGCAGGGAATTGTCATAGTTAATATAAACAAATGAGTCGCTTTTGAACACATCTCAAAGTACATTTCTCACAGTACATCTGTGTGTTTTTTGTTTTTTTGGGGGGAATTCACAGGACCACAAAAACAAAGTTTTCATTGTTCTGAATAGTGTGCTGCAACAAAGCCTACAAGTTGTTAAAGCATACAAAAAATACCAAAAGTCTGATGTCTGAGTTATTCATTTATCCGCTGAGCCAGAACTTAAAGATTCTACCCAGTCCTTTAGTGGCCGCTTAGTTGATGACCAAACAAGTTATTATTAAAAACTGGAATATTATTAAATTGCTGCATTTCCATTGGAATTACTGTGCAGTTATTTGACCCAGTGTAACTAGTCAGGTCACAAAATCCATAGCAGAAATATTACACAGCGGCACAGTCATCCTTAGTGCATGCGACATGTTGAGAAATACTGTTTTCATTCGTACTTCATGTTGCAGAACTTCATGTTGCATAAAAACTAGATCCTTTATGTGTTTCCTCCGTTATCCACAGTGCACAAAATGCTTTGGGGTTAAATATAATGCGGACAAGCCCTTTAAAGCGAATGCGAGCTGAAAGGCTGGCAAAGGCAAGGGGACGCAGCTGTCGGCAAAGCATATCTTTTTTAAGGGCTGCCCCTAATGATTGGAGACAGTTGGCAATTACGTAAGTATTCACTTTTAGGCCACTGGGCTGTACACTGTGTCAAGCCCCCCAGACCTTGGCACACATGCAGAAATGGGAAGAAGAAGAGGATGGTGAGGAAGGCGGGGGTGGGTGAACAAGAGCTAGAACAGAGGAGTGGGGGAGTTGGCCAAGAACCAACCAAGGGAACAGCAATGCACGTGCCAATGTAGAGAAAGCAAAATACAGATGGAGAGAAAGAGAGCGGGATGGAAGAATGAAAGGAAGGAAAAGGGGGAAAGGGAGCAAGAACAAAGGGACAGTAATCACTGATTAAGATGGTGATAAGAAGGGGTGGGAATAAAAGAGGGAGCGAATGCATGCAGAAACAAATGATGTGCAGAAATAAGCAGCACTAAGCTACATTTCGTACGTGGCACAATTTCAAAGAATTTTATTTTCCCAGGAAACTTTAAAAAATACAATTAAGATATTTATAGATGACAAGCAACTAAAAACGATTTAATTTTAAAAAATATATTCAATGTGAAAAAGACACTAAACCATCCATCCATCCGTCTTCTTCCGCTTATCCAGTTCAGGGTCACAGGGAGTTGGAGCCTTTCCCAGCTGCCGCAGGGCATGAGGCAGGGTACATCTTGGACAGGTTGCCAGTCTGTCGCAGACACACAGAGAGACAGACATCCTATGGGCAGTTTAGAAAACCAGTTAACCTAACCCCACTAACTGGATGACTTTGGACTGTGGGAGGAAGCCAGAGTACTCAGAGAGAAACCCAATCGGATGGTGGATTTGAACCCAGGACATTCTTGCTGTGAGGCAACACAGCCGATATCCACACCACCGATCATACACTAAACCACCTCTCTTATAAACAAAAAACATGTATTGTTATTAGCAACATGCCAGTTAGTGCATAGTTTTAAATGTTCCCTCCAAGCCGAGATTGTGCAGTTGGCCTCACCACCTGTTTTTCATTCAAACCTGGAAGGTTAACAGCTGCCTGGTAACAAGATTGATGCACACACATATGCCCACACACTCACTCATCTGGTAAGTGAGGATTCATATTCATACTTTTCCTACAGTTTGTCACAGCAAAGGCAAGGCAAATGCGGTTGCTTACAAAGGATCTAATTGCCTTTTCATTTGCTCTGTTACTGATTGTGATGAGTGGCTCAATGTCTCTGAGTAGCTCTCCTTGCTTGTTAATGCTTTGTGCGTTTATTTGTGTAGATGCATGTGTGTATGGGTGTCTTAACCACTATCTCAGTCACTGAGCTATTGAGTGCAGTCTTTAACAGAAGAATCACTGACGGCCTTTGCTTTATTAGCAGACTTGTCTGTGGTCCTTCGAGTGGCTTCCCACAGAGCCCACTCATCTGTTGTCAAATATTTATAAATGTCACAAAGCTAAGGCCTCCAAATGATGCTGGGAGAGTGTGTCAGGGTCCCAGATATAATGAGTGCGTTGGTTCATTGAAAACCTTCAGAGTGTTGCATGACATTGAAAATAAATTCAACCTACGCTGACCTTTTCTGCACATTCTCTTGTTCTACAAGATTAACTGAGTTGTATTTAATTCTTTGGGATGATTTTGTGACAAATTATCACTGATTATATTCCACTCACTTTCATGCACTATTAAAAAAAAATGCACTTAAAAGAAAATGTTCAGCTGTTTTGGCCTTACAGATAGAAATACAATTGTATGCCCACACCAACCCAAAACATTCAACATCCAAGTCTGTCTGAACTTGACCTTTGACCTCAGGAAATAGCTTCACTTTATCATTTTGTTCTGTGAGATATTTGTGTCAGAATTAGTGTTGAGATCACACAGATCTTGATCTTTAACCTTAGAAAGCTGAATGTGTTGTCTGTGACACAGCACACTTCAAAAGTGCCATCGTTAGTGTACTTCCTGCAACAATTACCATAATTACCCTCTGCTGGGTGTGGAGTGCAATTTCTCAGCTTTCGGAGATGTTTTGAATTTTTCCGATAGGACAAACGGTCACGTAATTACAGTAATTCACAGTTCGTTGGACCATATGTCTCAGAGATGATATGCTCAGTGTTAACCAGCTGTTCATGACTAGTAATGGCAGGTAAGGGCAGGTGAGGTGCTTCAGCGGCGATCGCCCGGTGTTGTAGGGTTAGCTACCAAATTCTGATCACTTCCTGATTCATTCCAAATGAATGTTTGTGCGGAATTTATGGAATTAAATATAAGTCTTGAGATCACTCATTTCTTTATGTTTTGTCTCCAGTGAGACACTTTCTGGTCATTTTTAAACTTGAGCAATAGTTCTCCAGGCTTTCTGAATTTCCTTCAGGTTTTCTTGCTTTTCAGAGGATGAACAAGTGTTGTGTCTATTCATAACAGACAACAAATAACTTATTTTAAATTGAGTCATTAAAACACAATTTGTTCCCATTTCTTTTTTTTGAATCTATTAAAAATTCTAAATTCAGTATAACAGTTTCACAGGCATGGACCAATGAGATGATTAGCCAAAATCCAAAAACGTCTCTCTTGGCATGGTGTGCAGTGTGCTCTTTAAACAATTTGAGGAAATGGAACAAGAGGAGGTATGAAAACGTGCCCTAAAAACAAACGACAGCAGATGAACAGTATCTGAAAGTCTTGAAGTTAAAAATAGGAGAAAAAAAAATCCAGGAAAGACCTCACACTGGATCTAACAGATGGATCTGGCTTTTAGTTGAACTATACACTGAAACTTCATCAGAAAAGACGTCACTGGAAAGGTGGCTGTCCACAAGCCATTATTAAGGAGAAAGGGGAGAAAAATCTGAAACTATACGAGAATTTAATTGAAAAATCAATGGCAACAAGTCAGATGGAGTGAATAGGTTTTTGGTTCCAATTGTCAACATATATGGAGATCGAGAGATCAGTAGAGTACTGAGTGTCTACGACCATCTGTAAAACCAAGGTGGAGGTTCAGTCGTGGTTGGGGGTTACATTTCAGCCAGTGCTGTTGGGGATCTTGTCAAAATTGATGGAATTATGAATACAGAAACACACGGTCAGATTTTGATCCACCATGCAAAACCATTGAGCTAAGCGAATAGCATTTAATTTGCAAAAGATCTTTCTTTTTGTATGACAAGTGTAGCAATGCGGGCGGTCAAGGTCTTTTAAAAGCTTTATTAAAATTATAAACAAATAAAAATGACAACGCCACCGGGAGGGGGACAAAAGGTATCACCCTCCCGGAAAAATAAAAGGATTAAAACACAGGTTCAATTAAAAATCCACCAGGGAGAGGAGAAGGTTCAGGTAACAAAAGTTTTTATTAAACACAATAAAATAAACTAAAATCACTAAAATCTATACTAAAAGGAACTAAAAACTATACTAAATGGAGCTAAAAACTATACTAAAAGAGCAAGGAGCTGAGCGGGCCTTGCCAGTGCCGGGACCCTCTACAAAAGAAAAGAAAACGCACACACTTACACCTCAGTGCTCCAGACACACAAACGTGAGCAAACATCCCTCCACCAAGAGGGGTCCCCCCGGCCACTGACTGGTTTCTCCGGCCCTGCTCAGTCCTAATATAAAACAAAACAGAGATATGGTTAAAATTAAAACCCGTAGAAAACAGCCATTATAGACATAAAACAGAGACATGGTTAAAGTCCGAGCAGGAGCCCTGGAGTTGTCCACACGGGGAGAGGGGGAAGTGATATTTTCGAGGTCTATGTGTTTGTGAGGATCTGAGCCTCGACCCGGCCGGGCTCCACAGTCGGCCCGGAATCCATACTATAGTCCACGCTCTCGCTGGCTTGACGCCCCTGCG
>VOQJ01018926.1:4957-17363 GCA_015052665.1 Apistogramma diplotaenia
CTGTCTATGAAGGGAAGGGCGTGTGTGTGTGTGTGTGTGTGTGTGTGTGTATTGATTTGTTTCTCATTCACTTTTTGACCATAACCTTCATGGGTCATTTTTTTGGATGCTATGTCTGCAGTAAAAGTTTTACGAGGTTGAGTTTTAATATGCAGGGGGGAAAAAAAAACATGTATTCAGAGGTTTTTCTAAACGTGCACGCTGCTTTCTAACAACTTCTTGCTTTATTCATGTTGATGCAATTAATGTGCAATCACACCTGGCAGTTCAGCAGTAAAACTGAGCCGACACAAAGGTTCATTTGGAGATCAAAGACCTCGCTCCAAAACTGGAGGGTGTTATGCATCAGCAGACATTTTTCTTTCTTTAAATTCTCCAATTGTTTCCTTATTTCTCCTCATATTGCTGGATTCCTCCAGTGACCGTCGGAGAATGTGTGTGTGTGTATGTGTGATCTGAAATAAGGTCTTCTTGTGATAATAAATCCACACAGGTTATTCCACTGCGACTTATCTAATTCTAACTACACCGAGCAAAGTGGAAGAAAAGCTGTTCACAGATGTGAGCCGCTGCGGCCTTCAGTACTTTACCTCCAACGAGCCACAAAGAACCTTAAATAAGAAAAATGATGCATGGAATTACGTAGCCCAGAAAACTAGCTTCTTAGGTCTGCGCCAGTAGTTCTGCATTTGATTAAACACGTACATTTCATGCTCATCAGAAGCGTGACTTTGACTGTGTGTGGGAGCACTGTGCAAAAACAGTGATCCCAACATCATCTGCAAAACCAATGATCCCAACACTGAACCCACAGCTCCCTGTGAAGAATAAACAGGAAAGTTATTTAAGAAAGAACATACAACATTATGCAGTGTTTTTTCTTGATTGCACTGGTGCACTAAGTGAAAATGAAGCATCTATTAATTATCACCATTTCTATGAATGGATTGATGTGCATTCTCCTCTCATGTCGAGTAAAATGTAAAGAACGGGCTGAAACATGCTCTGGATAGAATCTTTTCGCCATGTTGCTGAGGCAGCGATTGAGCCATGATGATAAGGCAACACGTTGCTGGCAGCAGAGGCTCTTTCAGTGTCTCTGCTTTTCAGTTAAAGGAAAGGAACGGGATGGTTGGTGGTAGCAAAGTCGATAGCAGGTTGAATACGGGCCCCGGTGTGAAAGCTGGGGATGGATGGAAATCTCAATCTGATAACACCGCACAACCAAGCACGGAGATGTAAAACACGGTCGCCACTCCCATTATCAGCATCAGATTTATGGTCCGTACTGTCTCTTGTTCTCTGTACGAGGTCAGACATTCCCGGATTGTGTTTCTGAGTCTGAGGGCAAATTTGTCTATGAAAACCAATCTTTCATTGTGTGGAGCTAAATGTCACATTCATACCACAAAAAAGAAGAACATGATACACAGTGTATACAGATGGTTGTAACACCCCCCCCCCCCCCCCCCCTCCCCCCGCCCAACCACAATGCTACTCAATTGCAGTTTAGTTTTTAATAAATGACAGATACACATCGATTTTATAGAAATAGATTTCTGCAATGCAGTTAATTTCAAAATCATTACTTTCACAATTTTTTCATTTAAAGTAATTCATTAGGCATCAGACAATAATATGCATGATTGCTGTGTTACCCCGGACTCTCACGTCTGAGTCACCACGGAGGTGTTTTTGTTTAACAGTATTGATAGAAATATAGAAAACAGGTCTTGAAACGAAACTTTCTCTTGCTATAAAGTCTAGCAAAGACCTCTGGACAAAGACATGGGTGCAAAGTCTATGACGTCAGTTCAACTTAAAATTTTCAGCCAGGACAGTTATTCACTGTCAAAATGTTTGCTGGGTTAGTGCATCTGCAGCAATGGAGGTAACCAGCACTAACTTAGGAGCTTCTGACCATCTTTAGTCATTCATTAGCATGTGCAGCTAGCTTTGAGGTGTGATTTTCTCAAAAATAAATGGAAGTGCTGCATATTAAGCAGATGTTCACCCGTAGTTTGTGACTCCAGCTATTACAGAGTTCATTAATCCAGTTGTGCTCTTTCTAAGATGTGCACATGTATTTGTGATTACCCATCCCAGCTTATATGTGGCTAAAAGTCGGACATTTATCCTTGAATGTGTTGAGTACTCTTTATAGAGCTACTCATTATAGGCCACTGCCTCTTGCAATACTGTTTTAGGTGTGAATGAGATTTTCTAGTCCATTATAGTTTATAACTTCTAGTTTGTGGACATTATGCGTTTGTGAATGAATGCAAATGTAAATATGCAAATAAATGGGGTTAGGTCAAGTAACATTATGTATTTATTTCTTTTTGCAGTGAAATTGCCATCCTGCAGCATCTAAAATCGTATTTGTTTCATATCAAGATTGCATCAGATTGCATGTAATTGCCAATTTGACATGATTCTATCTGAAATTGATAGCAGATTGGTTGCAGACTGACTCTCGTTAATTCCTGTTTTGCTGTTGTGACTCACAAAAGCCGCTTTGAAGATGGTAAATGACTGCGAGCAGTTGCAGAACCTGGTCCGTGACCTCGTTCCCGTCTTCGATGCAACCATTTCAAAGGCAGCAAAATATTGTTTGGACCGTGATCTCTAACTACTGTAGCATAAGAGATCAATGTTGTTCCGGCTCATATGTATCTGACCTGCAGCCTGGCAGTGCTTCCTCTGTGTGCCCATACTGTATGTCGGTCACATACTGCCGGATCAGGCATTGGAAGAAGTGATTAGTCTCCCTTACAAACTGTTATTTTAAGGTAAAGTAGTTCCATATTTCTGTAAATAGTGCTTCAAAACAGCAGCAATATGTAATGTTACGTGAAAATACCAGAATTTTTGTTTTTTAAATATATTTTGCATTTTGCTGTGTCAGACCACACACCAGTGACACAGCAGAGAACAGGGCTTCATGGCCCATGCCCTTGCTGTCCACTAACCCTAAACAATACGACTGGTGTTATTCTAGACTTTTGTTATTGTAAACGAATCCCACAGAAAGACCAAAACTATGCTTAAACAACTCAGAACAAAATGGATTAGTCTGGCTCTCGAATTCCCTCCCCTGTCTGTGGCACTCCACCCTAAACCCACTAGTTTCTACTCTTTTAAAAGTGATTACAAATGTACGTAATTGCTCTGCAATTTTCTAAAACACCTGGGCAATGTAGACTTTTTTTAAGCTGACGTGACTCAAGACTACTGCATATGTTGAAGTATTTTCAGCAGTAGATGTATGTGCTTTTGGTGGTCTAGTGAGGATTTGCAGTGGCAGGATAGTGTATGTGGGGTTAACTGAAAATAAGCAATCACTATGTTCATTCCAATGGAGGAACAGGTCAGCTCAGGCAAAACTGGGGCCAAATGATGTGTTTTAGTAGCTTAGTGTTATTACACTGAATGCTATGCTAACTCGGGTTTTGAAGGCAGAGATTTTTTAGTCTCATCATTTTTCATCGGGGTTGTTCAGTATCAGACGTCATGCAGAATTATCAGACTTTGAACTGCCTGCAAAAATAAATAAATAGACGACTACAGTAACTCAGTAACTGAGGGAAGAAGGGAGCAGGAGAATGACAGATGTTGTATCGATCTGTTGGGAAAAGCTGTTTATCTATGTTCTTGCCCTCACCTATGACCACGAGCTGTGGGTAGCAATCGTTAGAATAAGATTGCTGAAGTAAGCAGCACAAATAATCTTCCTGTAAAGGGTGTCTGGGCTCTCCCTTACAGAAAGGGTCATGCAGTCATTTCTCCGTGTTGAAAGGAGGAAGTTAAAGTGGTTCAGGATATGTGACGCGGATGCCTCCTAGGTTAGGCGTTTTGGGCATACACAAATGGAAGTAGGCCCCCGGCTGGTTTGGGATCACCATGGTGTCGCCCCGGAAATACTGGAGGAGGTGGCTGGGGAGAGGGAGGTCTGGGCATCTTGAACTGCTGCTCCCGTGACCCAGGCCCAGATAAGCTACAAAAAAATTGATGGATGGGGGAACTTTATATGCTCTCATTATTACAAGTGAGTCACTATCCAGATGTTCCACACTGGCATTAGGTCTTCTAATAAAAAGCTTCTGGATAATAGTTTCAGAACAGGATTATGTTCATAATGTCTGCTTTTGAAATAAAATTTAAAGAGCTAGTTGAGGCATGAATGAATAATGAAAGTGTAACTTGTAAGAGCCAAATGAGTGGTTTCTAAATCAAATGAAGACAATTCAACACCCCAAGGATGGTTACAGCTGCTTGGCTCGGGATCACAGAAATGCAGAGAAAACTGGCGTTTTCAGATTTTAGTGTGATTTAAAGGATTACACAATTTAAACCAACACTTACACTTGTAGACTCTTTTGTTAATGATTCCAACACTTGTGCTTCCTGACAGAAGCAGGAATTTGAACCCATAGAGCTCCCCGTGGGCACGATGATAAGCAAAGGCACTGTATAGATGAGGAGGTTTGGGATGGGGGGGTGAAAAACCAATAAACATGAAGACAAACAGGAACGGTTACTTGGACAATCTGGAGACAAAGAAGCCCAGTCAAAATCAAGCAAACATCAGCACTGACACCCTTAAACCACTGTTAGTCATTAGAACTGGTAATGGAAATATCTACAACATTCTCTGAAGAATATTCACCCACCAGATCTTAGGGGGGAAAAAAATGTTTTTCTTTATCACGGTAAATGAAACTGACTGCTCCTCAGTATTGTTTTAGGAGACCATGCATCTGCATCCCGCCGATGCAGTGCTAGAAACCATGTTGTCTTTCCTTGAAGTCAACTTGGGCATTCTCCCATCTCCTCCCTTAAGGAAACTGCCTCAAAGAAATATGGCCAAGACCCTTCGTTCCCCTTTTGGAATTTATCAGATGTGTTTTAGTTCGCTCTGCAGCAATCAAACTTCATAAAACAACAAGGGTACATATATGTAAGATGAATAAATCCTGGCATAAAGAAGTGAAGACCTGTCACACAATGCCATTTTAGCTATTACTCCTAAAACACTGGCAGGAACTTGAAAAAGTTTTATTGTCTGCGTAGGTCTGTGTTTGACTCATGCAGAGCAGGCTGTGCACAAGCATAAGTACGAACATTTGTGAGTGTATTTGATGAGGCACAAAGCACGATGGCTTGAACTGGTACTTTTGAAATAACTGCATTACAAAAAGTCGTTAGAGGGTGTTGCACATGCAAGGAGCTCAGCATATTTGAGCAAAGGCTGGAGTGTGCTTTAGTTCACACTGAATGTATTTTTGAGAATTTTATCAGGCATTATATAGCCTATTGCTGAGATTTAGTTTTATTCAGGGGGTCTCCTTAATTGTTTCTAAGTATATTCTAACAATTGCAAAATATCTGCTCGTTTGCCTTCATCGCAACCAACATCAAGCTTTGATTGTACGCCTCAATCATCATCCCGATGGCAATTTGCATGTCTGAAAGGTGGAAAGCATCAGCTAGTATTACCTGCAAGGTAGACGTCTTTTATCATCATCATTACCTCAGACAAATACTAAAGGTCCGATACTTCACAGACGAAGAGGAGCTGCAACGAAGCAAGCTGCCCAGCCTTGCTGGACATGTCAGCCACATGGACAGCAGCCGAATCCAGAAGAAGATATTGTGATGGGTTCTACCTGGAGGCAGAGGCCGGCCATGACTGACCTGGTGTCAGACTTTTATCGATGACCTCAGACCACTCAACATCTCTTGGGATGAAGCTGAAGATCTCGCCACTGACCGTGACCAATGGAGAGCCCTTGTCACCCAATGAATCCATTAGTGCTGGTGGAAAGTAGAAGTTACACTTTAAAGCACACTTCAAGTTAGGCTTGGACAATGTGGGCTCTTCCACGAAGACTGCCACTTTCTTTCACCACGTGGTAACTGGAGACCCATGTCTCATCTCCACGGTGGTTAAGGACATGCATGGTTGGTCAGTTTAACACAAAAGTTTGTTTTCTTTTAGTACATATTTGAAGTTCACCCTTTACGTGACCTGAGGGCAACAATAGACTTCCAAGAAGCAATCTTCAAATAGGAGAATCATTGTAAAGCGTCAGGAGTTCTTGGAGAATCCAACCTCGAAGGGATTAGCTGTCAAATTGGTTATACAGGTTTTTGCTTTTCAAATGTGATTTTCTTATGGAGTCAATCTTTTATCTTTATCTCTAATACTCTTGGTATTCAACTTAATTTGAGCTAATGTGAAATAAGCTAACAAGTAAGCATATAATGAATTATTTTCTTCATTTCAAAGCAGACTGCTTCTAGTGCAGTGACTCCTTTTCTAGTGCAAGTCCTTGAAAAGGAGCCAAAAAGCCATGGCCATGTGTCACTGTGAAAATAAGCAGTAAATAAGATTTAGAGCTGACATATTTGAGTGTGAATTAGACTTGACATCTGCTGGAAGGAAGCCGTGTTCTGATTGCCTGGCTCACTGTGTGCACAACGATGCATTGTACATACCAGACTGAAAGCAAATCAAGTGATGAAGCAAAGATAAACAGGTGGAGACAGGATTGCCATTATCTAGCAGTGACGAAGGTTTGGGCGTGCATAAGAACACTTGCATTGTGATGAGCACAAATGCTAATGCAGAGCTACTCTTAAAGTGTCAGCTTTTGTTCAAAAATGAGCTGCCAAGGCATGAATTCCTTGTGGCCAGATGACGCCTTGAAGGACGAGAAAAGCCACAGTGATTCATAGGTTTACAGTTCTGGGGATGTGACTCAAACAGGGCTATTGTTTGGCATTTATGCTCACCACAATGTGGCAACAGCCTGACAGAGCAAATGGCAAATGCCATAGCTACCATTTTCTCATTAAGGCGACGTCAAGGCATAGCTTTTCTTTAAGAACTGCAACACAAAAGACTAATGAACACAATGACGCCTAGTTGTACAAAGTTGTGTATAATTTGCAAATGTTGCTAAATAGAGAGCATTGCGCTAAGCTGACCACCCAGACCCCACAGAGTCCTCTAAAGCGTCCCTCACACTTAAGGGTGCCTTGATGTTTTTGTGTTTGACCGGTGGTGTGGCAGTGTGGAACTAGCCTGCAAGAATTAACAAGCTCTCACTGAGGGAGGGGTGCGAGGAAAGAAAGCTTCGGGAAAGCAGCGCAGCACCAAAGTTGGACGTTCCGCATGTCATCCACCACTATTAAGTGGGGACCATGTTCAAACACAGTGGGCTCTCGCTTCCCTTGAAGCAGCGATGATGATGTGCTGTTACATTAAAAGTCTGGATTGCTGTGTGGTGAGGGCATGGCTATGTAGGCCTTCTGATCCGCCCGTCTGTGTTATTAGCCATAGAGCTTCCCACTCATTTGGGATTTTAACACCGTCAACTCAAGAGAAGCAGAAAAGGTCTCACAAGAAAGTCTGGCACCAACTGGGAATCAGTAATTGTCACCACTAGTTTATAATATCCACTAACAAAAGCTAAATCCCATCTATTCCGCTTTATTAAACAACCCTATATAAAAAGCTGGGTGTGTGACTTTTAAAGAAACACCAGTAACGTTCAGAAATGTTGTTATAGAACTGGCAACTCCATTTACTGTTACAGAGGTCATTATTTTAGAGACTGAAATGAAAAGTATCTTTGAAAAGGAAAATGGAGCATAGCGTTAGCCGAGTCAAACTAAGCTGCAGTCCAGTGTAATTGAGCTGATCTCAAGTTAACCCTTTGTCGCATATTGTTCCTGACACGTTTGTGCAAGAACACTTTGCATTACCGTAATTACACGATGGTTTGTCCATTCAGAAAAATTCAAATGGTTTATGAAAGCTGACAAATTGCGCTTGTGTTTATTACGGTAACTTCACTCGTGCTGTTGCAGGAAGCCTGCGAATTTGCTCCTTTGTTGTATTAACAGTCGGTGTAGCCGGCCTGCATTTTGAGCATCTGCAAAACACTTTGCAACCCACCAACAACTCTTTCACATGCTGTTCCTGATTTACTCGGCGCCTCGTCTGTTGTCATTAGTGATCGCTGTCTTGTGTTTAGGGGATCTTTCTGCCGCTCTTCCAGCTTCTCGTTTTCCATCTGTCGTCTTCCAGAACAGAGCCATATCACCAAATATGAATTACTGCAGATGGAAATAACAATCTTTTTAAAATAGAGGCCATCAATGAAATATATTTTTATCTCAGAGTTGTTAGTTTGTTCAGCTGTTCATGTAACGCACTGCTGCCGTCATGATGCATAATACAGATGTGCTTACTTTACTGCCTTTTTTTAGGATTGAGATCCTAAACAATATTTCCCAGAGCACTTTTAAAATGTAATCTGTGCAGCATCAATGTCCACTCTGATGCTTCCCATTTTTTGTAAATGTGTCAACCTACTTTAAATAGGTGTCATATGATTGATTGCGGATTTTGCATTGTTGAATCACTGGACGTAACTTCAGTGAGGGAGAGGACATGCTCATAAAACTTTAACAAGAAGCAGACTCAAGCATGAGGCATTTTGTCTCTTTCTGCTGTCTGCTGCCATCCATCACTGGATCTTTTGAAACAGCCTGACAGAACATAAAGACAGCACCTTAAATAAAGAGTCAGTTTAAAAAAAAAAAAGCTAAAATCCCAAGCTGTTGAGAAAAGAGAGCAAAACAAAGGAGATGATATAGCAAATCTCTGTCCTGGTCTCTCTAGAACCAAAGAGAACAGCAACAATAAAAACAAAAAACAATGAAATGCATCACCCGATTAACATGATATGTCCCCGGTGGGGGTTTGGTGCAGTTACAAACATTCTGACATACAGTAGAAACATTTGAGCAGCATCTTGAGTGCAGAGCCTTTGGGACCAGCTGCAAATCAGATTACTTTTGTGGAGATGTTTGTTAGGCGTCACTGTGCAAATTCCTTAAACTAAATTCCAAAACACGAAACTAAATAAAGAGGACAGTCTTCAAAACATACATATAGAAACAAATTAGATAATGTTCTCTTCATGCCAAGCATAGTAAACGCTTCAGCCAAATGGATTTCTGTGAGGAGCCAAAGGACTTTTTTCATTTTGGTGCTTTATAATTCCAGAAAAATGGTAAAACACGAGGTAAAAGGAAAATCCTTACATAGACTGGATTTACAAAACTGTTTTTGCAAAACATTATGAAGTTGATTTTTGATCTAAATAGAAATTTTTACCTCATTTATCACATTAGAAATTTTCTGTGAACATTTCATCATAATTAGCTCACAAATTCTTTTGTTTGGGCCCAAAATGCAGCCACAACGACCTTATTCCTTGACCTTAATCAGGCTAAGGATTTTTCTGCCAAATGTGTGAGAGAGAGTGCATTCATGAATGCTGCAAAACTGCTGTACATTCATAAGAAGCAAAGACAAAGGAACAAATATAGTTTTGAGCAAAATAGGGAACAACTGTTGCTGCCATTGTGATGTTTTGTATTGATAAAAGTTTGTTGAACTTTAAATCTGAATGAGCTGCTGTCATATGATAAATATATAAATCTCACCCCTGTGGGCGGTCTTTTGCCCTCCAAGCTCGGGTCCTCTAACAGAGGCTGGGAGCTTGAGGGTCCTGTGCAGTGTCTTAGCTGTTTCCAGGACTTCTGGAATCTGCTGGAGCCGCTCTCCCAGTTTGGGGGTCACTGCCCTGAGTGTTCCGATTACCGGGGGACCACTGTTACCTTCATCTTCCACATCCTTTCCAGCTCTTCTCTGAGCCTTTGGTATTTATCCAGCTTCTCGTGTTCTTTCTTCCTGATGTTGCCATCACTTGGTATCGCAACGTCTGTCATTTTGGCCTTCTTCCTACGCTTGTCCACCATTACTCTGTTTGGTTGGTTAGCCATCATAAGTTTGCCTGTTCTACTTTTGATCTTGGGACTTCCAGGTCATACTCTGCACAGATGTTCCTGTATACTATGCCGGCCACTTGGTTATGGCGTTCCATGTATGCCCTGCCTGCTAGCATCTTGCACCCTGCTGTTATGTGCTGGATTGTCTCAGGGGCATCGCTGCACAGCCTGCACCTGAGGCCTTGCCTGATGTGGTAGACTCCAGCCTCTAGAGATCTTGTGCTTAGAGCTTGTTCCTGTGCTGCCATGATAGTGCCTCTGTGCTGTCTGTCAGGTAGGATTTCTCTATATCAGCCACTTCTTCAATTTGCCGGTGGTACATACCGTGCAGAGGCCTGTCCTTCAATGATGGTTCCCGTTCTTCCTCCTCTTCTTTCTCGGGTTTCTGCTGCCTGATATACTCACTAAGCACGTGATCCTTTGTGACCATCTTCCTGACATATTCGTGGATCTTTGCTGGTTTTTTAATTTGGTCCAGTTTGATGTCAAACAGATACTTTTTGTGCTGATTTACTTGCATTGTTAATCATTGTTAATCTTTCCTTCTCCATTAAGATTCTATAATAAAGAAATCTAATAAAATTGGTATTATTAGATTCAAAGCTGACGAACCAGAATGAAAGTTACATTTAATTCTCAATAAGTGAATGGTTTGATTTCCAAACCTGTAACAAAAAAGGCCTTTAGATGCAGGGAAAAGAAAAAAAAGTTCATTTTCCTTTCTAGCTGGTCATACGAAGGCTCCAAAAACCTGCAGGTTAGGTTAAATTGTTTTCATTTCTGAATGAAAGTGAATACAGATGTGCCTTCTAGATCTAATTTACACAAAAAGTAACCATGATTAAGGATTTTCAATTTATTAAAAGACACGATAATCAATCCAAACTGTGGGAAAATGGCTATAAGAATTAAACAATTAATAGTTTTTGTTATGTACACAAAGTGCTATTTTGGTGCGTCCAGTTCTGTTGAACAGTACATCCTATCCATTAGAGACCACCTGGTATATGTATTAAAGTCCTGGAAACCCACATTTGACTTTCTCATTTTAGGGAGGTAGTGTGTGCGCGCGCCAAGCCAGTTTTAAATAGATGCTGTTTTTATGATGTTATTTCTTTGGCAAAATGAGCACCAATTACTTATCTGGACGGGCTGGGTTTTAACAGGCTTTCCAGCTCTCCCTTCACTGCCTTGTAAACCATGTCCTGTCCTTTTTAGAATATTATGTGGTTTTGTTGGCATTAATGAGTTACTTCCTTTGGCTTGTTATATAATGACGTCACCTTCATAAACAGTGTTGATTGTTGGAGGTTCGAGGAGGAAAAAAAAAAAAAACTACACTAACGTTTATTAAAGACCTCCAGCACAGTGCGTTACTATTGTCAGTCTCCCATAACAGATATTTTGTGTTGGTTAATTGAAGTCATGAGTCCAAGGCTGAGAAATGAAAGTGCTGTTATTTAATATCTTACATGAGTAAAGGAAATGTAGCAATAAAGCACCGATAAGATCCATTATAGTTATTCCATCTTGACATCAGCCACACTGCATGTGTGCATCGACTTATGTTACACAATGTAAGACGATGTTTGTCTCTGACAAGCACGTTATTTTCTAACGCTTTTTTTTATTGTAGAACAATAGAAAATGTCCTTTATTCCTTCCAAACTTTGCTTTTGTTGATTTTAGAATGATTTTTTTCCCCAAAGTAGCTAAATTTCGCAATGTTTTTACTACTTTTGGACACAAAACAGCAAACATAAATTCAAAAGGCACTTTCAAGTACGAGCCCCCAAATGTACAGTCGTCTGCGTTCATGTTTTCACTGAGGATCCCTGATGTGTGTGTTCAAAGTTCATTGCATCTTGGTGGAAGTGGTGCACCAAAACACGCTTTGTAAGCGTCACACGTTTCCTCACGTGCTGTCACAGAGAACTTTAGTCTTGATGATCTGGCCACATATGTAGGAGAGTATCTGGAGAATGACTGCCGCCTCTTCTCAGGTAGCCAGAGCTGGTCTGAGGGCTCGTCTGCAAGACCCCGTTATCATATTTGTCAAACAGTATTCCAGAACACTATTGGTTCTCGGTGCTCCAGAATGTTCTCTATTGTTCTGAAATGTTCCTACTCTTGCTCTGGAACGTCCTCAGTCTTTATTGGGAATTCTTGCAGATTACAAGAGATTCTAAATCTTCTTGGATTGTGAAAACTGTGCAGTACTTCTTCTTGAAACCTTTTTGTGTTTGTTAACGGTGGCTGGTTGTCAATTGGTACTATCGGTGGCTTCTGTCTCCCTCGAGTTCTGCTCTCCGTTCTCACCTGGTTTAATTTCCTCTTCCTCCACCTTCACAAACAAAGAGCGAATCAGGAGTTGGAGTGAGGAAATATCTGCCTGCCCACTCCCCACGGTGTAACCACCGACCCAGCTGCTGTCTCTCAGAGCACCACCCCCCCCCCCCCCCCCCCCCCAAAAACAACCCCCCCCAAAAAAAAACAACACCCCCCCCACACCCCCCCCCTCCCCCCCCCCCCATTC
>VOQJ01018926.1:25363-39160 GCA_015052665.1 Apistogramma diplotaenia
GCTTTTCTGCAAAGGGGACAGGACGACTGAACTGTACTGAAGGGAGGATGGATGGGGTCATGTATTGGTAAGAGCACTGAAGACGGGTTGTGCCTGAGTCTTCCAGCATGACAATGATCCGAAACACGCAGCCAGGGCAACTAAGGAGCAGCTCCGTAAGAAGCATTGCAAGGTCCTGGAGTGGCCGAGCCAGTCTGCACACCTGAACCCAATAGAAAATCTCTGGTGGCAGCTGAAAGTCAGTGTTGCTCAGCAACATGGAGAAGATCTGTATGGAGGAGTGGGCCAAAGGAACTACAGGAACTACAGGAAAGGTCTGACCTCTGTAACTGCAAACAAATGTATCAAACACTTATTTCATGCATTAAAATGCAAATTAATTATTAGAAAATCATAGAATGTGATTTGCTGGATGATTCTGTTCCTCACAGCTGAAGTGTAGCTACGATAAAAATTTCAGACCTCTTAATTCTTTGTAGGTGTGAAAACGTGCAAAATTGGCAGTGTATCAAATACTTATTTCCCTGCTGTATATCTGTGTGTGCAATAAACAGATGACCTTTAATGTTCTCTAATAGCTGTTCAAGGCTTTTACAATCATAGTTATGTTTTCAATGTTAATTTGAATGAAGCACAAATATTTTAATATTTCTGGTAAATCAGCCTGAAAAGTGATAATAAAGAGAAACAACAGGAAACCGATGGTCCTTTCAGAAAGGAAAAAATGAAAATGTAAAATTTGATAGGTGGCATTCTCTCTTCCCCACTGATGGTTTGGGAACTGCATGTACCCCTGCCAGGAAAAGCCCTCCATCCACCTAGCAGCAGCACAATGCTAGATAGCAGGGCAAAGCCCCAAAACTGATGTCATCTACTAAGAACCTAATCCATGACCAGGATGTTAAAGGATCTCCCCTTTATTCTTTCTTTGCAATAGGAGAAAATGAATGAAGGGCCATCACCAAACCAAAAAGAGAGATTAAGTTTTTCTTTCAAACAGGATGAACGAAGTGAAAGAATCCAGGATTCAAACGAGGCTGCTTCCAAGGACGAGGAAGGACTGCACTTCATACAAACAGCCACAACACCAAGCCAAAACAATGCAAGGTCATTGCTCACAAAGCAGGGCTCTTCATTTGGACTCCTAGAGGCTTTAGTAGGTGGCAATATTTCATGTGCTGATGGGCTGTGTGAGTCCTTCCAAGGGCCAATGTCAACTAATAAAATTAATCTACAAGAAAATGTGAGGTCATATTATAAACAGTGTTACAGAGAAGCCCTTATCTAATCTGGCACGAGATACACACACTTCAGTTGTGAAAGATATAACATAATCTTTCTAACACACACACACACACACACACATATGCAGCAGCAGACGACATATACGGGCAGAATCTTTAAACAAGGAGCAAGACGTTTGAGCGATCATTCTAACGTTTGGTGCATGTTAGTAAACAGTAACTAGGATGTAACATTTATTTATCTGCATATGTAAACAATGAACAGCTTATTCAGCTTATGTTTTAAATCTGTTACCTAATGGAAGCATCCATGTGCTCATCGAATGATCCCGTTTTAAACGGTTCAAATTTCGAATCCTTCAGTTCTTTCAATTTTTTCAGTTCACGTGTGTTAAAATCTGAATGCAAACACAACATTGCATTACAAGCGTGATGTGTTGTGTTTTGTTTCTCGTGCTGGGCCCCTGTAATCTAGGTCACTTTGTGTGAGCAGCAGTTGTTGGTTACCACCTAATATAACACAAGTAATCTGACAGTGTGACACACGATACATAACTTTGCACCACTAATGAAAACTTTCTTAGAATCAGCCGGTTATTTGCTTTCACACACCACGTTGCAGCTATTTCTTTCATACTTGAGTTCATTCGCAGCAAACTTTCCAGGTGAAAACTTGTTTTTTGTTTTGTTTTCTTCAATAATTTCAACAACACCTAAATGCACAATGAGCCAACAGACTAATCAAGTTGTTAGCATGCTGGATACAATACGGTCCAAATGTCAGGGTATGTTATCTCACACAAGTATCATCTGTACTCTTTGCTTGAGAGTCAGCTGACAGACATCATGATAACATGCTAAGCTCAGGTTTTAAACACGGTCAGCACTATACCCTCAAACATCAGCATTTCCGATCACGCCTCCTACTTCCGGCTGTGAATTGGCGTTAAAAATATAGTACAATTTGACCCTTTATGTTTCTTTTTTGACATTCTGCCTAACCCTCTTAATTGGAGGACAAAGCGAAATGTTAAAAATGTAACTTAAAAGGCCAACTAGTACTATATTTTTAATGCCAACTCACGCTGGAAGTAGGGGGTGTGACCGGAAGCGGGAGTTTGCGATGGCTCCCATAGAGCTATTATTTACTGCGCAAACTGACAATGCGCGCGCCACCGCCACCTACTGTAGTGGATGTGCAATTACACTTCATTCTAGTACGGCAAAAAATAAATAAATAAATCACGTTCCCCCCGTCAGTGCACCATAATCCCCCTGCCCCCCATGGGAGCGTGCCGCACTATTTGAGAAGCACTGTTATAGCCTCGCAGAGCTAAACTCACCTGGTTGTAAAGTTTTTGTTACATTTAATCAACTGTTATGTGTCATCTGTGTGGCAGAGTTGGATGGCAGGAATAAAGCCAGAAACACAAAACGTTAGATCTCAAAAGGGGGGAAACACTAAATTAAAGATCTAGATGACGACGCGGCACGGAACAGTGGAGAGGAGACAGCCGGGAAGGACAGGTGATCCAAATCCGACTAACGACACAAGGGAAGCAAACCTGAACACACAGCACATGGGACAAGGGACCGTCAGTGACCAACCACGACACACACATGCAGACTTGACCAACGTGAAGCACCCAACTAAGTATAGAACACACAAGAGACACAGAGAGACAAAACAGACAGTAAAACGCAGAGACGAGAAGAACAAAGGAAAACAGGAAGGAAATGCAAATAACTACACAATTCAGTCAACTTAACAAACTAAAATCTCAACAGTAAGCAAACAGCAGAAATGTAACAACAAACAGTACCTCAAGGAAAAAAGGACACAATACACTGGCCAACGGCCCAGGACCGTGACATTAACACAATTTCTCATTTTGATAAGAAATGGCAGTTTTTTGCATCCTGTTGTGCATGTTTGACATAAATAGGATATGGGAGCGGACGACGACGGCAGACTTTACAGCAGGATGTCTGTTTGGTAAATATTTCCTTTGCTATCTCGCCGTTCTCTCACATAACAGTGGATTTAGTCTTCTAATCCTACGCTGTTGAAATGCTTCTGTTTAGGCCCAATTAGACGGCGCACGTGTTTAAAATGGGAAAGTGGAAAACCTCTGCTGTCAGGGAATACCAGTTTTTTTTTTTCCCCCCACTGTTACAAAGTGATTGCCTGCCATCTCCCTGCACTGTGGCTTCTTCATATGCTGCTATGCCTGTTTTATTAAATATAAATGCCCGGTAACGTAGCGGGCAAAGTACACTTTAAGCACTAGTGTCGTTTTTGACAAACGGAAACCGCGTGGATCGACTCCCTCCTGACGGCTCGCCTGTGCTGCGTTACTGACATGTGTTAATATCATTTCAGATGCTTTGTGAGCAGGCGTGGGGTATTGCCAGGAAGTTTCCTGCCCTCAGAATCAAGTATACAGGAAGGTGAGATTCAGATAGCAGAGCTGTTAGAGCAAACACGATGAACTGTCGGGCGCCTGTGCGAGGAATCGGAGCACGAACGAGCAGAATATGACTCTCTTGATAATTCTGCGTTTGTGAATGTGTTGCTGTGCTGAACTTGGAATCCTTGCATAAATATGCAGATATGAAAACAAGACTTATTATTTTCTGCGTGACACAGGCCAGAAGACTTCACCACCTAAGCGTGGCGTGCTGATCTCCGTTTATAGAACGCGAGTCTCGGACATGTTTACTCACATTCTTTTTGGAAATCTGCAAATATGTTTGAGGCTTCGATGTCTCAGTCTGCATGTGTCTATGGATGTATGTTTGTGCATGTAGAGGGAGATGGTTCGTAAATTAGAGATTATGCGCAGGTTTTTGGGGTTATGGGGTTAACCTCTGATTAATTGCATAGCTCCAGCCGGTTGCGGTGAGGGCACGCTACTGTAATTTTGCAGCTGCTTGATTTCAGCGTATGAAACATGCAGTCCAACTGGCCTTCTGACCACATACCAAAGCACTTAAAATAGTTTTGTGTTTTTTTTCCCCCTCAGGGATGTATGCTGTCAACAAAACAATATGAGGAGTTATTAATAATATGTTTTTCTGTCAATGGGAAGCACGCACTAACAATAAAGAAGAACTCTGCCTCAGAGGTTGCTAATGTTTTGCCTTCGTGTCCCGTTTGGTCTTTTCAAATTCTTTTTTTTCCCCCTCTTGCATGTCAAGGCTTGTTTTCAAATCTTATAAGTTCAAATATATGCTAAAGAGCATGTGTGTGTGTGTGTGTGTGTTTTGTTGCACTTGTGACTCAGTGAGCAATAGTCCAAAATTATGAGATTCCTTTATCTTATTTTCACACTGTCTGTGCAAAAGCAGGATATCCAAAAGAGGCATCTCTCCTAAAGCAAATTGTACCAAGAATGAGTTCTGTCACCTTGATTGGTGACAGACATAAAAGCACACACTGTAGAGTTTCTCCTCCATAATTAAATCTGCATCGCTTTGCCTCGAGTGAATCTCGTTTGCTCGAATACAAGGTGTTTCTAATCGCTCGCAGATCGCTGGATCTTGCGGGGTTACATAAAACACAACAGATGGAGTTGTCTGTTTGACGTAGCTTGATAGTAGGCAGATATGGAGTCTTGCAAGCCTGTCTGACTGAGCTGAATTCTCTGCCTAATGACCATGGCACCCTGACAGTAGCCCTCTGGTAAAAATGTGAAGTCACATATCACATCGTAAATCAACGTACAAGTTTTGCTCCAACATTCTTCGCTAAGAGCCACATGATGTCCATCCAAGCAGCGGCAGCTGAGAAAATCTCACAGTTGGGAACTTTGGGAAAACGAAGACACGATTTGATGCACAACTGTTTAATAATCCTGAACTTGATGCAGAGCAGCGTGTCACGAACGCAGCTTTGTAGGACTCGTTCATGGCGACCAAAGAGGAGATTTAAGGGATAAAAGCTCCAGACGGTTTTGATACTGAGCTCCTGGACTTCTTCAGAGTGCGTAATTAAAAGTGAAGTGGTGGGGCAGGGAGCCACTGCAGGCACACAGACAGGCTGTCAGGAGGCTGGAGACCGGCCAAGGATCCCGACCTGCCACACGGCAGCGGCTCTGTGACGTGGCAAGGCCGCCAAGCGCTGAGGTGCGCAGTAATGGAAACCTCACGCCGGCCTTTTCCCTTTTCTTCCTCACTTCATCTTTCCATGTACAGACGCACACACAGCCACACTGAGGCAGATACACCTGGAATAAATCACACTTCTACCCTCAATATTGCCTCTGTTGACTTGTTGCATTCAGGCTGAAAATTAATTATTATACACTTAGTAAAAAGCAATATTTGAAGCTTCAATAAAGGTGGCTGTTGGTTATTAGAAGAGTGAACGATTGCAGGCAGCGTATTGTTTAGCTGCTATCAGTCAGTTTAGAGTGAGTCTTGCAGAGTGAAGCCACAAAGGAAATAAATTAATAACAGGGATAAAGTTGTTGCAAGTCTACCAGCAGGAAAGCAAAAAAGTTGCCTCATTCAAGAATATCTGCGTCGAAACGTTCTTACCCTGTGCAAAATAAGTGCATATGCATATGTAATATTGTTCATGCTACCATTCATATGTTAATGAATAAGCAGGCTCGTGCAATCCACATACATATCTGCATGTGACGGCTGAAATAATGGAGGTTCTGAATATTGTGTGTCTTGATACACTCACTGGGGCTGAAAATAAGAGAAAAGTTTGGATGCTAACGTTGACGTCAGAAAGAAAAAGACCAGAAGCCATAACAAAAGAAGAAAACAGGTGGAGGACAAGGAGCACATGACCTGTCAGCCCCAGACCGGCATCAGCAGGATGCTGTCATGCCAAAAAGGCGATGACAATAATTTAAGATATAAGATTTCATCGGTTTCAATTAAAAGGCCAGATTTTCATTTAGTAACAGTTTTAATTCACTCACCTAAAGTAATAGAATTGTGCAAATCAGCCTTGGGTAAATGCTTATTACTAATCAGATATGCTAGTTTACTATTTCATACAGGAAGCAAGCTTGTAAGTTGTTAATGTGTACGTGTGATAGTTGCATTTGGAGGTCACAGGTGATTTCGTCCCATGCAGCGGTAAAAAGCGACTCCGAGGTTATTGCACCTGAAAAGGGGCCACAGCTTGTCTTCAGTGAGTCGCTGATTCATGAAGGAAGACGTGGAAGATCCCGGGCTCTCTTTCACCACAGGGCCCCTCTGCTCTCATTCACATTTTGGTATTCCCCGGTGGAGGCTCCTGCCACCCAGAGCTTAATACAGAACGGTAAATGAGGTCCTCGCTGACATTTCCAAAGTATCAGAGTGTGCCGAATGGTAGTGGCATGCAAAGTAAGTCTAAAGCAGAGCCTGAACTTTTGAACCTGTCACCTCGCCTTTCTTCCCTGCAAGTGCATGTGAACTCTGCTTGTCTTTTTGTTGCAGACTGAAGACAGAATCAGTGAGGTTGGACTTTGTGTGAACTTTTCTCATTAACTTAATTCCTCTCTTAACACACACACACACACGGTCACATACATTTTGCTACCTCCATTTTCCAACACAATCTGCAGCTGATTCAACAAAGAAATGTATTATATCATAATTAATGATTATGGCTTTAATTTGTGTGCATTACTTAATGAATTTCTATGCATTAATCGGTTATGGAAGCATGAGCAGATGGAGGGCACCAGTGCCTCAGTGCAGGGATGCTTGCACATCTATTGCATTGCTAATGTACAACGTTAAACACTGGGAGCCCTGATTTGGATTTTCAGAGTAAATCTTGTTTAAGTCTGGTTGGACAGTGTTATGCCGGGTTAATGCACTTTTATTTTGTCTTGCTACTTTTTTCATCTTGATATTAAGAACCTACAGTGGCACGGTGGTTAGCCGTCTGTCTCACAGCGAGAAGGTTGTAGGTTTAAAAACACCAAAGTCTGCCCATGTCTGTTTGGGTTTCCTCCCACAGACGTGCACTTTCAGTGGGGTTGGGTTCATTGGTGATTCTAAATTGCCCAAAAGTGTGAATGATTGTCTGTCTCTCTGTGTTAGCCCTGCGACAGGCTGACGACCTGTACAGGCTGCACCCTGCCTCTTGCCCTGCAACAGCTGGCAGAGGCTCCAGCACCCTGAAAGGGGAAGTGGAAAAAAGTGGATGGATGGGTAACATTTATCCCTGTCAGGTTTTGTTAAAATCATTGCTTACACCAACCCTGTGTATGTTCTCCTTCCTTGGAAATCTCATTGATAATCCACATGTTGCCCTTTCCAATGCAACCCTCCACATTTATATACATACAGTATACTGGCTTGTGGGTTAGCATCATAAATAATTTTAATTATCTATTCCTTACCCAAACACAGGATTGCTCAGCTTAAGCAGGTGGTCTGTCAGACACAACAATGTTGCCTATGGTACAAAAAGGCTGGAGCAGATCCTGGTGTTTCAGCTATGCATTAAGCTTCGCTTCTTTCCATCACAATAGACAAATGACAAATAAACGAATTAACATATGTTGTATGTTGCTAGATACAACAAATATGCAGTTGGCTGACTTTAGTACTTCATCTGAGAGGGTCTGAGAGGTAAACAGAGGGCTGACAGGGGATTGGGGTGTGTGGAAAAGTTGAACTTCTGGGCTTGGGTTTCAAATCCTGCCTGAACACCTGGGTCTGCATATTGCCTGGTGGAAGCAGCTGGGAAAAGTTTTGGCCTAGAGTCCAAAACCTGGCTCTTACTTGGCTGTGCTTTCCATCCAGCTCCCATCTCACTAGAAAGTCCTTTTCAGCTGGTGGAAACTGAGAGGCCCGCTAGCCTCAATAAATGGTCTCAAATGTCCTTGCATGCAGAGTGGGGGATGTCTCAATTAAGCATTTGTGACACAATTGTTCCCTTATGTAGTATGTCACTTTGTTGGTTATTGCTTTTGTCGGGACCTTGAACCACAAGAAAAGAGTGACATCACAAGACAACATGAATTTGTTGTTATACGTTTCAGCTGGGAATGCACAAACAATTCCTCTGGAGAGAGGTCAGCATTTAATAAAGCAGTAACGTCTGGATTCAGGCAGGGCTCAATGCAAGCAATTTGATTTGGAAAAGCAGCATTTCCTGTGCCGATTTCAAGGTAAACCTATCATTGGTTTATTTTCCTTTGTTTCCATTTAAACATAGTTCTTAGTTTTGGTGCTTAGTTTAGTTCGTCCCTCTGTGTTCTTTGTGTTTATGTTCATTCTCCCCGTGTTGCCGACTCTGCTTTTCTGTCTCCGTACTCGGCGGTTTCCTGTTTTACTTTGTCAGTCGTCTCTTGTGCTCAGTGTTTAATTTTTACTTCCTTGTCTCGTTCGGTGATTACGCTCAGCTGTGCTCCCCACCTGCTGCCTGTTCCCTGATTGTCCCTCTGTGCATCATTGTCTCAGTCTTCCCCTCGTCTCTTGTTAGCGTCTCATCGTCATGTGTGGCAGCGTTCGTTCCCTTGTGTTCCCTCGTTAATATTCCCCAGTTTAGATATTCCTTAGTTTCTCTTTCACGGACTTTGTGAGGTTTGTTATGTTAACAACCACAAAAAAAAAGTTAATTTTCTGTTTATCACCATCTGCCTGCCTCTGGGTCCTCACCTCCACACACGTCGCACGGTCCACTTTCACAGATTGTGACACATGCAATGCTCCTAGTGGCATCTAGTGGCACTTCCACAGTAATCATTGGCTCTGAGACCTCTGAAGTCCTGTCAGAAGAGTGCACTTTTGCACTTTTTGTCCAAATGTACATGTGGTCCTGGCAGGTTATTCTTTCTATTAGTGGTACATAACTGGGGCTAGCCATGAGTGCACACTGGTGACTTTATATGTAACTCTACTTTGATCCGAGTCTCCTAACTGGCAGTTACTTTTTGCTGCAATTTAATATTGTTGCAGTGGGCATCTACATTTATTCCTGGCAGACAATCAGTTTGAAAAACACAAGTAAGTATCCAGTTGAGTCACCAGTATTTAACTTTTACTCCAAGAGTGATTGTTGTATTGAAACACATGCTTCTTGGGTAACCATCAACCAATTAGGCCATTTGCCAGGTACAGTAAAATCGGGCCAAGGCCTTACAAACTGGGATTCAATTCCCAGTCCCAAACATTTGCAGCCAGTAGTGACTTGGTTGCTTGAGTTGGACAGATGGGACGGCTGGGCGGGTCAGCGGAAGACGGACCAGCTTCAGTCTGCTCCTGAAGCCATCTGGAAAAGTGGAACGGGATTCCAAGGCCTGACGATGAGGTGAAGAAAAGTGCTTTCCCCTCTGGGCCTGCCGGTCCGAGCAGTGATTTGTACCACAGCAAACAGGCGCTCTGTGAGAGGTGCTCTTGTTTCTCTCCAAGCAGTTGTCCTTCAGGGGTTGCCATTCGTCTCCTCCTTCATTATGCACCATGTATCCCTCCCCCTTCCCTTTCTATCTAGCTGCCCGCTGCTTTTTCTCTAAGGTGTCTTTTTTCTGCTTTTCTTGACTGCTCCTTCCTCTTTCTTTGTATCCAACAGTTTTTCTGTTTGGCTGCCAAACTAAGTGCACCAACAGTGGAAGAAATCAGTTCCCCCATTTAAAAAGGTATTTTTCATGTATTCTAAATTACAGTTAAAAGGTCATTAGAACATGCTTTTCATTACCAGTTACTCCGGCCCAGTTTTGAGCGGTTTCGCATTGGGAGATGGTGGACGGTTCCCATAGAAAAGCTTTGGGAAGCAGCTGTGTGCTGCTTTTTAATAGAGGTGAGGAAGTCAGCCAGGCGCACAATTGCCAGAACAACCAGTCAGTCTTCATCGTTTAAGTCTTTTTTCTTGACAATTTGAAAACACTTTGAATAAAGCATGACTCTCCCCTTTGTGTAGCTTGTCCAGCTAGGTTTTCTAGTGCCGTGTCTTCCCCTGCTCATTGTATAACAGGGCTGCTTGACTGTTCTGCAGGGGTCAGAAACTTCCACTTCATGCTTGATGTTCCACTCTCAGAAACAAACTTTGTCAAGAAACACAAGGTGAGCCTTAAGCTATACTGGCTCCCTCCCAAGTTACCACTTAAAAACTAGGAAAGCAGCGTTTTTTTGATGTTAAACATTTGCTAAACCTATCAATTCATTTCTGGTAACTTGTTAATCCATCCCTCTTGCTGCTTATGAGGATATTGTTAGTTTTAAAAACACATTTAGCACTCTGTGTTCAGTATTGCCACAGCAAACAGGCTGCCACCATGTGTTTTTTTTTCCTATTGTAGAGTCAGAAGTTTATTATTTGGTTAAGAGGGAGGAGTGCTAAGTCTTTCTTTCACCATAACTGACAGAAACTGAGGCCATATAAAATGCTCCAGAGGACACCAATTGCACAAGTATGACTGAGAGGTCACTCCAGTGACTCAAATTAGCAGAAGTGATTCTTACCACACAACGTTCACTTACAGGTTCCCGTATAAGCATACTTGTTAGTCAAAGCTCCATCCTTTAAGCCTCTCAAATACAAAAGTGGTTGATGTATGAAAATAAAGTAAATCACCCAGGATGCAGGTTTAAACTGTCCACATGTTATGGCCCCTGGTGTTTCCAGGGTAACGAGCTCTTTTTAGTTTTCCATCCTTGCTTATTATTAGGAGTTTCCTGATTGTTTTTATTGCAGTTTTTGATTTTCTTTCACTCTCTCGGATCCTATAGCCTTCAGTGCTTGTTCCAGCTCTAGTTATTGTTCTATTTGGCTCCTTGTGTTTTCCTTGTATTTGGGGTTATAAGTTGTATCTTATTTGTGTGAGTTTTGCTGTAGTTTACTTCTCCTGATGCTTCCCATTTTACTTTGTTATTTAGCATCCTTTATTTCTTGCTGTTAGTTTTACTTCCTGTCTGGTGATTGCCTTGATCTGGTTCAGCTGCCTCTCTCTCCACTCTGTTTCCACTGCCCCACTGAGGCCTTGATGTCATGTCATCCTGTCTTTCTCTCGTCCTGTCAGGTTTTTGTGATTACCAGAGCCAGAAGAGTTTATTCACAGAACTTGGAGCCAACACTTGGCAGGTGGACTGTGGCATGGTTCTGTCAGGCACACTGAGGAGACCTCTGTAGACAGGGAGGCAGGCAGTTAGTGCGGACCGGGGGAATATGGCAGGTACTGAAGGCGGATGGTGATAAGTCTCTGAGGCCTTACTTATGAGGATGAATGCAGGCAGCTTCGGAGTGGTTACAGGCTTGTGAGAGAGTGGAGGTGAGCTTGGTGGAGAGTGGGCACATGGGCAGGCAGCTGGTGAAGTCTTGATTCCACTGTGGTGAGCAGATCCAGCAAAGACACAGGTACAGTAAGATGTGGATTCGTTACAGGAATTCAGGAGAAAGCTCTGAGAAAGTGGAAGGTAACTCCAGGCAGGCAACTGGGAAACGAACAAGGAGAGGTGATTACACGCTTGAAAATGCAAGCAGAAAGACTAGACTGAGTAAGCTGATTTACTACCGTTGCTGATGCAATGATCTGGTGGGCAGCAGGAGCCTCAGTCAGTTTTTAATTACAGAGCCTGGGAAAGGACAGCTCTGCCTGTAGGTGGAGGCACAGGTGGGGCCACCTCTACACCTGAGAATGCAGCGAATGAAAGAGAGAGCTTGAGAGAGAGAAAGGAAAGGAGAAAAACCTCTGAGCCTGCCCAGATTCTGACATCTCAAAATGTCTGTTTAACATTCCTGTGTGCTAAACTAATTCCTGGAGTTTTTTCCATTCAGTTTTTTTGGGGTTTTCATGAATTGATGTCTCTTTGACTTCACATCAACCTAATAGAAGGTTAGCCCTTTCAATAGATTAGTGACCTATCTGGGGTGGACCCTGCCTCTCGCACTGTGGGGATACAGCTGGGATACCTGCCAGCCCCTCCCACAACCTTGAACTGGATAAGCGGAAGCAAATGAGTGGATGGATACTTTACTAAACCTGGCACCACACAGCCCCAACCTGTTATTTAGTTGAGTAATTAAACCTGGTAGACTGGGGATGACCTTTCTTTGGTTGCAGTCTCAAGTGGCCATTTGGGAAACTGCAGTTTTTGGCACTTTCTCTTAGGTTTCATTTTTCAGCCCAGGAGGTTGATGCTTGTAAGGCAGTAATGTCAAAATACATCTTATGCGTATCTCCGGGATGCTGGTGGCTTTGGACACCCTGAGATGAGGAAATGGGTTGAAAGACCACCACTGCACAAATATAATACACCATAGCCAACTGGCTTCAGCACAAGACCAGAATAGTGCTTAATGCAGGCATGTCAAACTCGCGGGCCGCTTCCGGCCACGCCCCCTACTTCTGGCCGAGAATTGGCGTTAAAATGTGGTACAAATAGGCCCTTTAAGTTACTTCTTTGACATTCTGCTCAACCCTCTTAACTGGAGGAGAAAGTGGAATGTCAAAAAAGTAACTTAAAGGGCCTATTTTTACCATATTTTTAACGCCAATTCTTGACCTGAAGTAGGGGGCGTGGCCAGAAGCGGCCCGCGGGCCACGAGTTTGACATGCTTGGCTTAATGCCTGCTTTGTGGAGCAATAAAATAAAATAAATGAGTAAACTTTGTGTTACTCATCACTGATACTATAAAACTGCTGCATTTTTTTGTGATCAAGCTTTGACTTCCAAATGATGACATGGCAGTGCCATAAACATGGCCGTGCTGCAGCTCGATTTGGTATCTGATGGAAAAGCAGTGGCATATTGGGAAATTAGATTGTTTTGTGGCATAATCGTGTGGTTTGAATTACAGCCCCCTCTTGCTGTTTGCTCAGATGATTCAATTAAACTTCTCTGTTGATCCATTTTGTGTATTTTGATATCCTCCAGTGATAAGAGCGACTTTCAGAGTCTGTCTTCCTGTATATACATGCACGACCTCCACGCCGTGCACTACATTGCATCACCGCCTTCGGCGAATTGCAGGTGAGAGGTGCACAAACAGTCCCGTTTGTCAGATTAGTGTGTTTGTGTAAGAACACACACTTATTTTCACACTACAAATCAATGTTATTGATAAGCAGCAGGTTAAAAAGAGTGATCTCAAATGAGGAGTACCGGTTTTCCTACCGTCCACAGACACGAGTGTGTGTGTGTGTGTGTGTGTGTGGATCTGTGTGTGTGTGTTGTCGGGGTAATGGGGAATATTTTGGGAACAAAATGTACTGTGGTTGTTTTGGCCTGATGCTTAGCACTTAAAGGCTTTTTCATGGTTAGAAGCGCTTTAAGAGTCCAATATCCCCATTCAAATGCCGTAGTCCAGCAGAGCTTCAGTCTGTTGCGGTTGTCTTCAGCTGTTTGGGGTCCATAATGTGAGAGCTCCGGGCTCCTATCAGCCTCCCTTTGTCTCGTCCCACAGAGAGGCTCCTGTTGATGACTTATTTTGGAAACCAGAAGCACGGGCCTCTCAGCACTCAGGACAAGATGGCGAGTGACAGGGCCTGGCTGGCTGGGGCTTAAGTGTGTGAAAACCGGGAGCCTGATAACAGTTTTTGGGAACACATCCAAAAGCATAACTGGTGTTATGAAGGGTTTTTGTAGGTTTGTT
>VOQJ01018929.1:21508-45953 GCA_015052665.1 Apistogramma diplotaenia
GTTTTTAGTATGCAACTCCTCATATATTTTCCTCTGTATTCACATCTCTTTTATTTATTTATTTATTTATATATATATATATATATATATATATATATTTATTATTGGTGATTTTGGAAAGGATTCAGCTCATCCAGTTAATGGATTACAGGCACACATCACCAGACAGAAATGCTTTCTGGGATATTGACAAGGTGCTCAAGCATATCAGCTCAATCAGACCTTGATGCTCTATTGATGGGCAGCATAGCAATCAAGTATATAGAGCATGGTCAAAAAACACACTTCCAGTTTTATAATCAAGGAATCACACAGGAATGCACTAAAAGCTGACCGACTGTTGCTGGTTATTCATTTATCTGCAGCCAACATCAGTCTGCTGATAAACTTCTTCATCTTGATGTTCTGACTTCTGTCATGTTTTTTCCTCGCACTATTATGTTGCACAATGTAATGAAGTCTTAGCGGGACACATGCTGTGTAACAAAATTACAGCTTGCAGCCATGTTGGATTTTTCTGCAGAATGCACATGCTAGTTTAATGGATGTGCTTTGTGCTATTACATGATTTACTGTTAGCTCAGTTCCATTCCATTTGACATTATGCATCAGTTAGTATCATGGATCATGTTAACAGGCAAATAAATTTTGCAAGTTAGTTAGCAGTTCTATTAAAATATATAGGTAAGATTTGGTGTTAACCGTGTGTGTGTTACGCCTGTTGAGAGCGGCATTGTTCTGGCGTGAAATGACGAAACAGGACTGGATCTCTGGTTTGTTTAGTAACAGCCCACGGTAATACAGAAATCCATGAGCTGTGTGTGTCATGTGTCTGCTAGACTCTCCAGATAAATTTAATGCACAATGCATTAAAATGCAGCGGAGATTTCGCTTGTTTGCTCCTCGCGACCAAGCTAACTTAGCATGCTAGCATTAGCCTTCTACCCTCGAGATGAAAGTCAGCAAACTCGAACCTCACACAGGGCAAGTCAAACAGAAAACAGGACAAGATGCAAATATAAAAATTACAATTAATGGCCTTAACAATGTTAGAAAGCCTAATGACCGGAGCACACGTCCACGTACCTACATCCACACACAGACTCAAAACGCACAGGCAGGAGATTAAAACCCAAAACATTTAACAGAAAAAAATGTTTTTTGATGAAATTTAGAATAGAATACCTTTACTGTCATTGTACAATGAGATTATAATTTTGTAACACAACTGCTACATTTGCAAGACATGGTTGAGCACTTAGCTCATAGCTTATGCTGTACAAATCTAGAAAAGGTTCATTCGTAATGTTACCTCGTAACAAATTGACCCCAGGAGTCAGACAGTTGGTTGCTAATGGATAATGGTAGTCACATCAGTCATTTGCCTTGTAGTTCAGAAAAGTGTAGCTTTGGATTTCAAATTGTTTAATATCTACTGTAACAACTTGCTAGCATTTTCTCTATGCCAAAACCCTATAAGCAGTTCAAAAAGAAGAAGAACCAGGTTTGCAGTGCAGATGAAAACTGAGCAGTAGCTAGCTAACCTCGCTTTGCTTTGCTTTGCTAAAATTGATGGTAAAAATTATGCCATCTGAAGCTACATCTGTTTGGGGTTTTTGTTTGTTCTTATGAGGGGCTTTAGCTGAGACTGGGCTTTGTTGTTTGCTCATGGAGATGATCAGTGCGCGAGGACGGCCATCATAAGTGAGGACGTCCAGAATCTTTAACAAACAACCACCATTGTCAGGAATTTTTGTTATGTTATAATCTGTTTATACATTTATTAAACCTTCAAATACATAAAAAAAAAAATTCACAGAGCACATTTAAGGATTCAGGGATTCCTTTATTGTCATTTGCATCACATTTACATGTAGTGGAATACAATTTCTGTTCTCAGGTCCCAGAATTGCCCTTAAAGAATAAATCTATGCAAGTTTTGTTTTGTTTACCCTCATGTGACCCCATGATAACAGGACTGAGTTGTTGCTTATTGAGGCAGCGGTTTCAGCAGCAACGCGAGCCATGCAGGCTGGGTAAATGCTGCTTCCGGAGGATTATCAGCAGCATGCTATGCTAATGATGTAGCTCAGTAAACGTGTTTGTGTATGTGTGCGCACTGATATGTCAGCTCTGGCAGCTGCTCCGTGTTTGGACACAGGAGCCCGTTGAGGCGGCTGGCTGTGACAGGAACCCTGTGGGAGCTGCTGTGGATTCCCTCTCCACGGTAATTAGAGTGGGCAGGATGCTGGAGTAAACACACATACACACTGGGTGAGCATTTTATGCATCATACTGCACAACAATAATTAAGGTGATTCCATCAGCTGTACCCTCTGTTTCCCATGATTAAAAGTGATAAACAATGATTTATTTTATTCAGGAAGACATACTGCGAGTAGCACCGCTAGCACTGCTGTGAAATATTTGCATGTACGGTATACCAAGACACCTGTTGATAACAGACCTCAGAGACTGAATCAGCTCATGAAAATGTTCTCGCACATAACCATTCAAAATGCAGTTATAGTGCTGGTAGTCGGATAAAAATTGAAGATTAAGAAGAGATAGAAATTCACCCAAAGAAGGCTAAGTGAGCTTTATGCTGAAATGAGATTCTAGTCAATTCTTTTCTGGCTGTTTTATCTCCGTTATCTTTACACATATCAATTAGTTCAACAATAAACATCAAATCCTTTCCGGCCTTTCAAAGTACTTTCAGATAAGTCTTGGCTACCAGTAGTTATACTTTGTGCAGTGATACACCACTCCAACCACTCCTGCTGCACTTGGTAGTGTAGGTTTGTCAAGCACCATCTGTGTTATGTGTTGGATCTCCAGTTGTGTCATTTTAGGTACTGGTGGATGGTGAGGGACAGTTGTGTTGGTGCACCCAAAAAGACATAAGTGCTTTTGAGGCTTGAAGGTCCCAGCATGGAAAACAGCTGGTAGTAGCTGGTGCTACAAAGAGACTTACGGACCCACATCTACGTGCGGTAGCTGTGCACTGCCACATGGAAAAACTACATCCAACAAGTGGGGCTGGTTTTGGTCCTTCAGCTTGTTGGTGAACATGTAGGGCGAAATATGAAAAAAGGTAATGGAGTGAAACTGAAGCTTCTTCCTCATTGTGGTGAACTCTGCTTTTCTGTTCAGGTTTAAAACAGGCACCAACATCAGAACTTACAGTCCAGCTTAAATCTGCTACAGTAGAACTCTGACTTTGTAAATGCTGAATGAATGACAGGCAGGTCTCTGGTCTCACTCCTGCTCTAATGTGGCTTCTTGAGTTTTGGAGACTGTACGCTCTTCCAAACTGCTGCTTGGCTTCTGGTTTATGCCATACCTACTATCACCTGTGGTCATCCTGGCCATGAAGGTTACTGTAGGTCTTTGGCCTGCTAATGCAGATCAGCACAGGCTTTGATACTGTTGCTCCTTTGGTGCCATTATAAATGCACACCTGGAGGTGCCCACTCAGGGTTGGGGATGAGTTGCTGTCTCAAGTTCATTACATCACCCACAGTCATCCAGGAATCCATGAAAATACATCTTGTAAGCAAATGGAAACATCTCATGTTAACCATCAAAGGGTTAGGGGGTCACTTCAAAGGTCTAGACAGGCATTAGAAAGGCTGCACGCAAAGACTTCTTTATCCAGTTATTGAATTGTGACCAAATATGGAGACGGGTTGCACATATGTTTCTATTAATGTTGCACTGCTTAGCTGTGCAGGCACCAAATATGTACAGTATGTATGCTCAAGTAACAATGCAATTCGACATCTCCAACCTTCTAATTTAGTGAAACCTTGACATCCTATTTTATGCCCTACTTTGAGGCTTTTGCTGCCCAATTTCAAAATATATGTTTCAAATTTGTAGTCTGAAAGTAGTTTGAATACCTTTAAACAGTCTTTCTCAAATCATTAGTTTGCTAACCATTCATAGGACAGGTGTCTATGTTGAAGTCCCTGCCTAACCTAGCAAAGAGCCTCAAACATGTAATATGAATGTAGCAGTCAGTGTTCAGCCAAGCTTCTAATTATCTTCTATGGCCATGCAGCAGGCTGCAGAGGTGTGTGGCCATGGTTGAATTAAAGGAGATATCGTGTTCTATCTGTCAAAATCACCTTGGTCAGAATGATGGATAGTGGCTCCACTGGGTGCATAATTCCATCTAAAGAGGAAAAATCCTCCTTCATTTTAAAGCAGCAATGCCAATTACAGCTGCAGCTTAGGTCTGCCGGGCTGTCCGCTCCTCCGCACAGAGCTGCCTTTCTGGAACACTGAGCACTGAAACCCCTACTAAACACATTCAGATTGGAGCTTTACCTGACATATTCATGCCCTTCAACAGCCAGTCTCACACCAGTGCACACACACACACACACACACACACACACACACACACACACACACAAATATGGATGCACACAGGTAGTTCTCCAGGGAAACATTGCAGCCTGTGAGTGAGCAGTGGTCTGCAGAGGAGGAGGATGCCTTGGAGAGTGGTTTGAATTTTCCATCACCAGAAACTGTCAGAAAAGACGAAAAGTAAACTCCCAGGAAGACCTTAATTTTTCCAGCCAAATCACACTTTTATATCTCTGCATAATGCATGCCCATATCAATCCTCAGCCCCCAATAAGCACAGATTAAAGTAGTTGTAGGGATTTTCCTCCTCCCCTTATCCAGTGCATGTTCTTGTAAGAGGGCATATTTAGTATAGGGTCGATGCTGCTGCAGTGACTTCTGCATTAAAGAGATTTCAGACTCAACTATCTGCCATCTTCCTCGGCCGTTTATCTCTCTACAACAGGCCCAACACTCAGCTTCCATGCTCAAAGGCTCATACTGACGAATATAGCCTACAGTACACAATCATGGGGACACACAATGACAGACACACACGAGCCATAGAGCGGCTGGGTGTTGCACACTGATAAAGAAGCAATTAAAGCCATCAGATTTCAGTGTCGTGTAAGAATTGCTGTTTATTTACTTATTGGTGCTCCCCTCTGCCTCAGTCACTGGTGACATTGAGAATTACTTTATTTATCTACTTAGAGAAGTTTTCACTCTGAGCACTGCTGAGAATTTGAAGAACACCCCTGTTCGTATTTATTAATATCGTCTCGAACTTATGGACACTTTCTTTAACTTTCTCTTCATGCCGTGCACACCATCTGTCAAGATGTTATCCGCAGTGGCATCAAAAGGCAGCATGACACTGTAATGATCCCCTTGGGGGAAACTGTATCATACAAGTAAAGGCTGGATTGGCCAGACTCCTGTAGTGTATAAATTAAGTTATAGCTCAGCAGAGGGCAGCACACATGTACTGTGCATTTTATTTACTCGTAAAGTTTCCTGTTGAGTGTGACATAGGTTTGCCCTTTAAATTGATTTGGTAAGTCACAAAATTAAAATTCCCACTTACAGAGTGGAAGATTGTCGTCATTTTAGCCTGCTTTCCCCATAGCTAACTGTGGTAAGTCCTTCAAGTCAAGGCTGGATTGCCAGCTGTGTAAAAAGAGGACTTGCTAACTAATAATTTTGATGCGACTGAAATGCTGATTTTGACTCTGCAGGAATAAATGTGATACTTAAAAACAGGGATCTTACAGATCAATTGCTTAAGGCTAATTTATTAAGGCTAATTTCCATATACATTTACATGCTTTTCTCTATTTACTCACATCAGCAACCTGAATACAGCCAATGCATAAATGCCCAAAACTGCAGTTCCATTAATTGCTCTCTTGAGTCAGGCCCACAGTAGGATGTTGCCAGTGTGACGTCATCATTGGAGCTGTGCACGAAACCTCAGCATTACTTTTGGCTTCTGCTGTATTGGTTTTATGGAACCAGAAGAGAGAAGGTGGAGTGTTACTGAATGTTAGCCTTCTTGATTAGCAAGTTACAGTCACAGACAGGACAGATCCGATGCTGCTAAGAATGCCAAGCTCCAGAGACTTCTGTTCACCTGTGTCTCATGTCGTTTCTGCAGGCCCTGAAATACGATATACAGTATGAAGAGGTCGCTTTATTTCATTCTCATTATGAACAATTCAAAAATGTAGATATTGGTTGTAAAATGACCAACAGGCTCGTGTTTAATCCCTCGATTTTCCTCAGCTCTCTGTTACGTCCTACCTCATGCTGTGTGCTTCCTCGTTCTGTGTTTTCCATTGTCTCTTCTTTCTCCAGTCCTGCCTTGTTTTTGTATTTCAGCATTAAAAATGCTTTTTTTCAGTCTCCCAAGTCCTGCTTTTGGGTCCACAGTGCTGACGAAAGTGGTTCTAAAAATGTGTAACTGGAAATGAGCATAAACAGCCACCAAAGTCTGGAACGACTATTTTTTTAAGCAAATTACAACATTATTGGTACACTGGTTACAAAAAAGCATCTAATACATTAAAGTTGCATAGAGCACATTTAGGTACAGATGCTTAAAAGTTCTTTTTAATTCTCAAACCAAAGGGTCCTTTTTTGCAGCCTGTTGTGTGCATTCATGCATACTCTTCCACACATGTCAATTAGAATATAAAAAGGTAAAAAGCTCAGTGTATTAAAATGGAAAAAAAAAACACCTGTGCAAGCGGGTGCAGGGTCCAAGCTGACCCTGTGGATTTGAGTCAGTGACAAAATTTCAACCAAAGGCCTCTCACTGATGCACAGAAATTACAGCCTTTACTTGTGTTACATTTTAAGGAGAATTAACTCTTCACTGCTGTCTGAGGTTTTGAGACTGCAGGAAGCTGCCAAGGCCCCGGGTTCGTGTCCCGGTTGATCCTACAGGTCCTGGGGAAAGATAATTTCCCTCCCGGAGTGGTTTCTGTAAGACAGATTTGATGACGGCGCCTGCCAAACATCATCGTCAGGAAAAGTGAAACTCTTAAGTCTGTGTCAGGGAGGAAAAAGAAGAGCTGCACCGATGAACTTCGTGTTGTAAAACCCAACTGGGCTGATGGCCTCTCACTCTTTCCTTCTTCCTTAAACTTGTTTTCTCTCATTGTGGTGATGTGATATTCTTCAAAATAAATTTGTAACCCTAACCCAGTTTTCCACAGGCGGTAATGCCCTGAGAGACATAAACCCCCCTCCAGTGGAAGAAGATCCCAGGGCAACAACAGTGGAAAAATGATGCTCCATTCTTGGCTGTTTTACTTCCAGCTTGATTAGTTTCACCTGTATTATCTACAATTACTCTTCTACGTTGAGTCAGTTCATCACGCACCAGTTTACAGTATGTACTCCCCACTTTCTTTCATTCTCTGGAAGATCAACTTGTTCATTTTTGCCAGGTTTTCCAGCGTTTATGATATTCCTTTGATTTTTATTATTTTTCCATGCCTTCATCATTGACCTCGTGTATAACGTTTCCGATTTTTTTTGGCCTCCTCAATTTGGATTGTTTACCTTGCTCACAGCTTTCCTGTCTATGACCACTTCCTGTGTGGGACTCTGACTTTTGCTTTAATTTTGTGTTTGTGGGTTCATAATCGGGATGTTACACACACACAGTAATCAGGACACCATTAGTTCACAATAATGTGATGAATTTATGATTCTTCTGTAAATAAGATGAATGTTCAGTGTTCAACACAGAGCTAAACCCGTCTGACCAACATCTGTGTTATTACTGCACAACTCTGCTCTAGTTTATTTCCTGATGATGTATTAACTGGGCTCCAATAACGCGTGTGCATTTGTTTGTATGAAACACAGCAAGCTGAAGAAGGTTGGAGGTGTACTGGAGACGTATGTAGGCCAGCAGCCTGGTTCAGTCCTTAGGATATTTTCTGTTCTGTTATTCCAGCATTATATCCTGACAGCCTCAGGCCACTGCAATTTATGGTGAGTCCTGACTCAAGGTCGTTCCCAACGGCTGCCCCCAAACTCCTTCTTAGAATGCACCACTATAGGAATTATACTATATATTCATCCAAATAATAAACCTGCAAAATACTAAAGATGGGTATGAATCTCATTAATGCTGAATATAGATTCCTTTGGTCTCAGCACTAATAATCTGCTGCTGCATGTATATATATTTAACTGGCTGTGGCTCTGGTCGTCTACCAATGAGAAGGTCAGTGGATTGATTCCCCGGCTTCTCCAGTCTGCATGTCAAATCCTTCGGTATGGATACTTGGGCATAGATACAGAACCCTTAGTTGCCCCGATGCAGAATGTGTGTATGTGTGCATGAATGGTAGAAAATGTTCAGTATAGAAAAAAGCACATTTGTGTGGCTGTGTGATGGGTTAAGATAGTAAAAACTGCAGTAAAAAGCACTTTGAGTACTGCTATACAATTTACAAGCAGTACAATTAACTGTTCTCATTTAAAAAAAAAATTTTTTTTATTGTAAAACATCTGCTGTGGCCAAATGGATGTTCATGCAGCTAAATTAATTAACATTTCTGTGTCTGACCTTTAAAGAAATAGACTTCTTTCTGAATTAATTATTCAATTATTCAAGACAGATATCAGATTTCTTTCTTTCTTTCCTTCCTTCTTTCCTTCTTTGCTGGTGTTTCTGTTCCTTTGTTTTTAACAACAGAGTAATCTCAGGTCGTGGCATTGAACCCAGAATCCATGCATGTTATTGTAACCTGCTTCTTCATTGGATTAGATCTCAATTTGGAAATTAGTTTGCTGACAAATTTGTCAAGCAAGATAGCACGTGTCACATCATGGACAGCAATACTGCAAAAAGCTACAATGTGTTTTTTTATGGAGTAGTGACTGCTCTGCACTTTCAAATGCTCTGATCATGTTCTGTAATTATATAAGAAATCACCTGCACAATGATAGTGTCCTCTTGGGGGGGTACTTTTTCCACTTTATTCTACAATACTCATTACATAGTTTCCTCTGGGAAACTACTCTGATGCATGTTTGGTTCGAAGCTGCCTTATTCAAGTGCTTTTACTTTTACAAGATTAAAATTGTAGCCATTGCTTGGTAACTATGTGCAGAAATGAAGGGTAAAATATAAATCTTTGGCCTGTGGGCAAACTCCACAGACTAACAAGACACTCGGCGGTGTGCATCAAAAATCTCTTATTAGGAAATAGGTATGTGGGTGGGGTGGTTCCCTATGTGCATAATCATTATTTGTATTCATGCACATGCCTCTGTGTGTGCGCAGTACATATAATAGAAGAGGCAGGCAGAGATAAATGAGAAATGCAAATAAATTCACAGAACTAATTACTCATTATGAAATCAAGTGAAGGTCAGTCAGGTGTGCTGACACCTGGGGAGAAAGTTTGTGTCTGTGTGAAAATAAATAAAGAGCAAAAAATAGTTGAGAAAACGGAATGCAAACTATTACGGTATCTACTGGGGAAATTTTTCTTTTAAATCTGTTTAAGCAGTCGTATTGTACATATTTGGTCCTGACTTCTGATACAGTCAATAAAATGTATTATCTGTGGGACCATCTCACATTATTTTGTGTCATTGTGGTAAAGTGTCAGAAGAAAAGTGAAATCAGTTCTATTTACCCTTCTTCCCCTAAGCAATAATATTAGAACATTGTATATAATTTCTTTGCTATGCAGATGATGCCCAGCTTTATTTTTCCATAAAGCCAGATGACAAAAATCAATTAGTTAAATTACAGGCTGTCTTAAAGGCCTCAATATTATCTAATTTCCTTCTTCTAAATTCAGACAAAATTGAGGTTATTGCACTTGGCCCCTTTAAACCTTAGAAATATGGCATGTAACCCAATATGTACTCTGGATGGAAGTACTTTGGTCTACATTAACACTGTAAGGTATCTTGAAGTAATTTTTTGATGACAATATCCTCCTATTTCATGTTGTGTGAGAGAATATTGTTGTCTTACCGTCATTCTGTTGCCTGTCTGTCCATGACATTTTACCTTTCCGGTCTATAGACTCCAAAATCACAAAGAGCTGAGCCATGAAATCTGCCATATGTTCATTACTCTTCAAAGATGTTCAATGCAATATTCATATTCCTGGATTTTTAGTACCATTTGTACCCTTTGGTTGTATTTTTCTGAAGTGGAGAGTAAACAACAGGATGTCAGGCTGCTAATGCTACGATATTAGATGCTAATGAGATGCAGCCTCTTTCTGACTGATTGGCTTAGCCTAATCATGTGATCATATTGTGCTGTGTGATTGGCTATAATTTCTTGACCATTATTGATTGAAATGGAGAAGCATCTGACCTTGATCACTGACCAGCTGGCTATAGCCACATAGTAATAAACTGGGGATCCCAGATGTCTAAGTAAAGAGCCAGTCTATTTATAGAAACATCGGTTCTAGGGTGCAGACTTATTGATTACCCTGTGATGCCAACTTCTGATCGGCTGAGCATTGTCTAACACAGGCATCTCAAACTTGTGGCCCGCGGTCTGCTTCCGCGCCGTGAATTGGCATTAAAAATATAGTTCAATTTGGCCCTTCAAGTTATTTTTTTGACATTTCACTTACTCCTCCAATTAAGAGGGTTAAGCGGAATGTCAAAAAAGTAACTTATAGGGCCAAATTGAACTATAATTTTAACGCAAATTCACATCTTGAAGTAGGGGGCGTGACCGGAAGCGGCCCGCGGGCCGTGAGTTTGGGATGCCTGGTCTAACATGTTGCTCATGGATGACTCATGGCCATGAATAGTACAGTCGTTCATTTTAAAGCCATACCCACTGCTCAGCAAGATTGCTCAGTTGTAGACAACGTGTTCCTTTATGTTTATAGTGATACTAGCAGATTATGTAATATGTTTACCATGGACATTTCTTGTCTGTTCTAGTATGTGGTTACCAAAAATTTGTTTTAGGAATGTTAAAAATATAAATCTCATCTCAATATTTGGATAAAGGTTTAGGGGAAGACCTCCAAAATAAGGCAACATAGTTTTGCAGAAGGTACAGTAATAAGATGCCTGCTAAAGGGTTTTCTATCATGAAATGGGGCCGTATTGTTATCCTGACTTTTGAAATTTTAACATGTTTAAATTTATTTTAGATTTTCATTCATCGCGGGAGGACTTCCCCATTGGTGATAGGTCTTGTTGAACAAGATATGTACTTCAACACGCAAATCAAATCAAGTTTATGCATTTATTATTTCTATGTTGGACTATTATAATTCATGTTTTTTTAAAATTTTCTTTAAAAGCCTTCAGTTGATTGAAAACACATCAGCAAGAGTACTAATGGGCGAAAAGAGAGATCATATTTTTCCTATACAATCAGCTGAACCTTCTCTTAGTCATGCTGCTAAAGTCTCAGGCTGTTCGGGGCTTCTCATAGTGTACTGAGCATTTCTTTCCCACGCACCTCTTGATCCCTGAGCCTGGTTCTGCCATAGGTTTCTTCCTGTTAAACGGGAGTTTCCCCTTCCCACCAACAACAGCACAAGCATGTCTGGCCCATAGACTGGTCGCAACACATAGTTTGTACATTGTCTCCTTCTGACTTTGCATTCTGCATTTGTGTTTTCCAGAATCGAATTTAAAATGTTCAGGAATGTTGAGAGTGAAGCTTATGACAGGTTATTAACACAACCTGTCATTTTGCTTTTTTTTCCTTCTTGACTTTAACAGTTCTAAGCATTTGATCTCAGGAAGAATATTATGGGGCATGTTCTGCTGACATGGTTTTGGTCCATTTATCTGGTCAGAAGGAAGAGTCACTGCATTGTTTTGAGTGATCACCTTTATCCACTGACGAAATATTTCTATGCCTCACCTGTCATCACAGAAATGTTATATTTATTCAGTGATTTGTATTTTAATGTTATTTTCCATTTAACTTCAACATTTTTCGATTTTTTTCTTCAAAACTGATGATTTTTCACATTTACCGTTCACATGCTAAGAAGAGACGAGTGGTGAGGCACCAGTCCACTGAGCCTCACCATGGATTGGGCAGAACTTCTATAGGTTAGCTGGTCTATATAATGCACAGTGTTTTTAATCAACAACTGTATATGTGTAACGTATTGTTGTGCTGAGGATCATAAAACTGCTGCAGACACTGAGGTGAGGTGAGGTTCTCGTGCCTCATGGTAGGGGGCCTGGTGATCCAACGAGAAGCTGGTGATCCCAGGGATTCTTCTTATGACTCCTGCAGAATAGTAGAATTAGACAGCAAGCTACAGTAAACAGCAAACAAGTTATCAATGTTTTTCTTCAGAAGGATCGGCGCATTTATAAGTAAAGGTATAATGATAATAACGTTTTTTAAAGTTATTTTTTTCTATGCTTATTTGTCTATGTACAGAATACAGATATGAAATTTTAAACAAAACACATTAACTGTTGCCAATCAAATGGTGAATAAGCTGCTCTGTAGGTTCTTGTGTTTGTAAATCTGATGTGATGACGTCAGTGCCTCAGCTGCCATGAACCTCACCGCACGTCACTGATATCCTGGTTTAAGGATGGAAATAAAATGAATTGTTTCTGAAAGGTTTAGATTTTATTTGTAGCATGGACTGCCACAGGAGCTTTGTGCATAAGCTTCTCCCCTACAGATGTTTTATTTGCAAAGTAGTTTTTGATGAACAACTGACTAATATCTCAAGTGACTTTCTCATCCTGCTAATAAATAAATACCAACTCAATGAACCTTGACTGCAGCTGGCAACAGTAGTCAGTGCAGTACATTGTAGCAGAAACCAGAACAAGCCAGTTTTCCACCTGCTGCTACAGCTTCTCTTAGAGTGGGCCTCCACCTCTCACTGGAACTCTGGGGCAGAAGAAGTGCTATCTCTCACAGTCCGAGATGTCGAACTTCGAGTGGTTTTAACCATATTTTTTTGGCCTTTTCATGGCTTTATTGATAGTTGTGTAAGTGGAGAGAGACAAGAAAGTGCGAGTAGAGAGACAGGGAAGACACGCGGGAAAGGGCGACAGGTCGGGAATCGAACCTGCGTCACCCACACCGCCACGCGGCATATATGGTCGCCTGCCAACAGACAACTTTTCTGCCCTGGTCCTGTTGTTGTCTGTCATTTCCCCATTTGTGTGTCTCTCTTTGACTTTCCCTATTAAATAAAGCCATCAAAAGCCAGAAATTAATGTTACCAATCTGACAAATAGGGCTGGTGGAGTGCAAAGATTGCTTGCAAGGCCACACAATTTTCAATTCAGACCTAATGAAGACCTGTGATCAGCAGCAATGATCCTCCACATGAATTTCAGGTAAGAGAAGTTGACTTTTGTCTCTGTGGTGTTCTTACTACACAGTAAAATGCAGATTGCAAAGTGTAAGAGGTCAGAATGGGACTTCCATGGAGCTAATTATGGCAGCAACGCTCCATCCGAATGTTCTCTGTGCTGGACTAAATGTTTCCCATTAGAAAGGTACCCTGCACATGTGGGAGCTGCTTGTTGTTTTAATTGGAGATGCACTGGGCGAATGTTCCCAGCGCCCTGCCAAGTTCTCTCTCCTCATCTGCCTTGTCCTGCCCAGCCACCCCTGCCCTCCTCTTCGCTCGCACTGAAAAGCTTCCCAGCTCTTTTAATTTGCCAGGAAGATCTTATTAAGAGCACATAGCTCCTCCAGAGAGGCACTCTGGCATCTGCTTGATTAAAATGATGGATGGAGATGAGGATGTGCTGTCTTAGAGAAATTATAAGGCTCAGAGAGGCATTTTGTCTTTCCAGGCCTCTCAGGTCGCCCTCTGTCTGCCTCCTCCGCACTGGTAAAATTTTGGCATCATTGAAGGCGCCAATGGCCTGAGGCTAATGTAGCACCGCTCAAGTGCCAAGAGTCTGCTCAGCGGTTGGTTGGGCACTAATAGCTGTCAAGTGTGACATTGGTTAACTGATCCCAAAGCTTTTCAATTGTTTTCAAGCAGCAGGGTCAAGACAGCAGCAGGGCAATAAAATACACACTTACAGTCGAACCACGGGAAACACAGAGCCTTCCTGGTAGTGCTTGATTTCAAAACATGCTCGTTTATCTTCCTTTTAATCAGGCGGGTTTTTGCTGCTTTGCTTTGTTACAGTAACATGTTTCAGTGTTTTAAGCCACATTTCAGAGGTCAGAAATCACAGTTGCTTACATCACAGCATATACTTGAAGGTTGAAACGGTGAACCATATATTTTACTTCTCAAATACTTAGTTGAAGCCAATTAAAATAATACTTTATACGTTTCTGAAGCAAAGCAACATGACAGCAGATATAAACATTAAACAGATGTAAACGTTCCATGATTCAGCAGCTTGTAGAATCCGTTAGCAGCCGTTACCTGAAGTAACAGTTGACTTCATCAGTCTCTCATTATTGCAGAGGATTGTAGCTGACTCTTCATTGCAGCACTGCTTCAGTTGATTGAGGTTTTCAGGCATTTGCACAGCTCACTTAAGGTCCCACCACAACATTTCAGCTGTGCCGAGGTGCGGACGTTGATTGAACCACTGCAACGCCGCCATTCTTTTGCTTTGCTTGGGATCGTTGTCCTGCCTGTGACCCAGTTTCAACCGTCGTTAGCCGTCAGACAGATGGCTGCACATTTGACTCTGGGTTACACAGTCAATGACTGCAAGCTACTCGGTCCTGTGGCGGTGAAACAAACAGATCATCAGCCCTCCGCTGCCGTGATTGACAGTTGGTAGGATGTGTTTGTGATGCTGTTCTGTTTGATTGCTAAATGCAGTCCTAAAGACAGTGTTCCAGAGGTCTTGTGGTTTGTTCACACGGAACCATGCAAACCTAATTGTGCTGCCATGAAAGATAAGATTATTATTTAAAACTACAGCATTGTTATGTTAGCCAACCAACGTACAGCACGTGCCTGTGAAAATACAGATTTGGGTGCGACCCACCCAGTGTGGTGGGCCTGAGGTTTCATTGCATTGTAACAACATAATCAATCACTTCGCTTTCAGTTGGTTTTAATGTTGTGGCTGGTTGTTGCACATATGCAGGAAGAGAGAATAACACCTAAACATGGTGTCAATCATCAGTTTATTTTGGTGAAAATAATTTTTTTGTCATTGATCCAAATGTATTTGTAGATATGATGGCACAGTGCACGGGTACAGTGTGTATTTAGCATGTACTGTACTTTGATATCAGTGTATTACATGTAATTTTATTCTGCAGTGTGCTACGCAAAAATAAAAAGGGATAGTCTTTCTGCTAAAAACGTTCCCATCATGAGCGTCATGTGCAAAGTATTCCCTCGCAGCCACAGTCACTGTGGGAAAGTCCTGAGTGAAAATGATCCCTGTTAGCCATGTCAGGTTGCAGAGAGAACTGTCTGGCAGCTCCAGGGCTGCAGAGGTGCAGTACATGTTTGGAGTAATCAGGGGAATTCTCCTAACCTGGCTGCTCCTGGACTCCCACCACAGCAAGGTCAGAAAGATAGCTAATAAATGTTCTGAGCCCCGCTGTCCACCAACACTTTTCCAAAACCTTTTTATTAACTGAGAAACTTCACCTTTTTCCTGTGGTTATCATTGTGTTTGATGACCATAGCTGCCATTTTTTATACCAACACAGTCCAAAAAATATTGGCGTGTTTCATACTGCAGAAACATTTGCAAACCAACAGAATAAAGTAAAAAGTCTCCAAAATATCTTTACACATTCTGTCTGATCTCAATTAGGAAATTCTAAATGCTTCTGTACAGCATACAAAGCTGTCTCTGACTTCTCCTCTTGGCAACTGTATGTAATGAGCAGCTAAATTGCTTATTGCTGTTGTCACCAAAGTTAAATTGAAGCACAGAGAGTTTTGTTGTGTCAACGTGTTTTTGTCAATTGTCCCACAACAGTGTGAGCCTCATGTTGCCCGGTCAACCGCTCAAGAATAGCTTATAGTTGTTAAGCTAACTGCAGAATCAGGGCGCGCATGCAGACTGTAACCATCAGCCGTTCAGTGATTAAGGTCCCACTGTTGGCATTTTATTGTTTTTGTACAAACATTATATGAACAGCAAGTTTCACGCAGCTTTGTTGAAAAGAAAAGATGACTTTGTTGTTAAAAGTGAAAGATGAAAAACTGTGTGCAGTTTTGTACTCCTTGAGACCTACGGGATCACAGATGATCCCAGCTGGTAGCTCATTTTAAATGCCCATAGAATTACAACCACACAGGATAGAGCAATAATTCTTCTTCCACATGAAACCAGAAGATTTACACTTACACCTGTTGCATCCACTGTGTCCCAGAGCGCTGCATCCTTCCTCTGATAGGTTTGCAAAAATCATGTAGCAAGCTCTAACAACGAAACGTGTTTCATGTGCTTTATCGTGTGCGTTAGCTTGTGCACTAGCATATTACTGTACAGCTATGGCATGTCTGTACTGTAGCTAGCATAATTATGTGGATACAGAAAATGGTTTTCAATTTCTTTGTGGGTTGGTGCACTTGTTGGCTGCCTTATGTAGTTACTATGGAATACCTGCAGGTACTACAATACTGTAATATGAGCTGGAGGACTTTTAGTGTTGTAGGTGTCTCTGATGAAAATGTCTTTCCTAACATCCTGAAAAGGCATAAAGGGAAGTCGTGGTGCGCTTGAAGACCTATTTTCCCTTTACTTCTTCACCTCCACCTGACCTGTCATGACTCAACGCCCATCCCGCACCGTCAGCTCTGATCGGGTTTTCCTCTGTGGTTGTAGAGCTGCGGCTGCAGGGATGTGTGGCTCTGAAACACCTGGCCACAGCAGAACAGTGAACTCAACGTGCACATGTCCACTGGCCCTCATTAGCTGTGCCACTTTATGCCATTACAGTGAGCAGGGATGCACCAAGGCTGCACCTTTAACTGCCTCTAACAGTTTATTAACCATTAATTCAATTTAAAGAAGGAATCCACAAGGTCTGCACCTTCCCATTGCACAGAATGACCATAATGCACCTGTGATTCACTGATTACTTGGCCTGCTGCTAAAAATTTGTTTTCAAGCTTCTGTTGTGGGATACAGGCTCCCACTGAACTCTATCACCCCACCCACTCTAGTTATTACGTCAGTACAACCTACTCATCCCTGTCATGTGACTTTATTAAGGTAAAATTAAGCCCAAACAAACTTTAAATACCACCATTTAAAAAGGCCCACTTTGCAGTTTTCAAATTTTTTAACTAATAGCTTTAAATTTGGTTAATAAGGCCTGTATGTCTGATGCAGAAGGGTGATAAAATGTACCCAATGTTCTCCTTGTTCCATTTCTTGCTAATCAGTGTTATTAGTCCACAGCATATGGAAACGTCTCACCAAATGGAGTCCTCACAGTTTTTTCCAAGCAGGAAAATATCAGTGTTGTCTGATTTTAAAAGCTCAAATAAACAGCAGCATAGATCCATAGTCAGAAGCTGAAGAGTTAAATTCAGTGATGAGTAAATGTGTGTGACCTGCACTGTTTCACACCACTGCCAACATGTCCCGCCTCTGAATTTGGATGCATTACGTGACGCGCCGTATAGAGTGATTATTTAAACAAACCGGTGTAGCACCAGAAGGCCATCCTGACACTTACGTTTGTGCTTGGATGTTAATTACCTGTGAATCCTTGGAGCGCTGCAGGCCGTCTGTACCTAATGTAACGGCAGTCAGTCAAACAAATGCAAATGTGTCGAGCTGCAGGTGAGTGTAGAAGGAAAGTTTGGGGATCACAAAAGTCGTTGCCACTTGTTCTACCTGTTATATAATCATATCAACCTATTTCTTTAGAATATATAAATATAAGCAATTTAGGCCACAACAGTGAATTTTTAGAACCACATAAGAACCTTATGTGGTTCTTTCCGTCTGCCACATCGATCCAGATTCGTCATTAATAATCTACCATCTTCTGTATGGAATAAAATGCCTTTTTAAGTCTAAAGACTCCCCTGCTGTGCATTTGTTGTTGTCCATCGCATTAGTTACCTCTTCTACCAGTTGCATCACAGCTACTGAGGTGGATCTATTTTTCCTGCAGCCCCACTGATAGACACTCGGTAAATGGGTTTTTCTCACAGACACAAGGTAATGCGGGATTGCCTCAAACCTGCAATCCTTCTCATGGCCAGCAGGGGGCAGCTCCTTTGGTTGATAAAGACATCTGGTTCTGTAGGGGTCAAAGGGCAAACAGCCCTCAGTAAACACTTTCCTGATGTTACGGTCTTTATTGCTGGTTTTCAGTTTTGTTATGTACAACATGATCTTCATTCTGAGAGTAAAATCAGTGATGAAGCTCTGCTTCAGGGCTCCTCTGCCTTGTGCCACTCTTGTGACACCTGGATTCAGGCAAGTTAAGATGGCTGCTAGTTAAAGATGTGAATATCCAGCAGCAAAGGTTGTGGATTTCCTGTGTGTTAATTATAGACACGTCTTGATGAGAGAGAATCCCTCCTGATGTGATTCACTCTGATGGTTTCCTGTCTGAGTTGTCAGAAAAGCTTTATCAGACTTACCTTAGCTCTGGGACTCACCTCTTCATCTGTTCACTTTGCTGTTGACTCAGTTCAGTGTAAATTGAAAATACTGTTCACCTAATAATGATGCAGTTTTCCTTCTCAGCAAAACCTCCGTGGATTTCATTTAAGACACCTTTTAGGGCAAAGCGTTTTCATTCGAAGGTGAAGAAAATCACTTCCTCAGTTGAATGAAGTGAAAGCGAATTACTCAAACGTTCAGCTAAGAGCCGGAGCTGAGCTGAACATTAGGGCTTGTCTAAGGTGTGGGGTGTGAAGCTGTTAAGCTTAAGCGAATTGATGGGCTGTCATATTAGGAAGCATCTTGCAGAGAGCGAGTCCCACAGCAATGTGGCATTTTTTTATATCAGGCTGGTAGTTCGATAATTTAAATTCAGAATTACGTTTTTTTTCTTGTATTTGTGTTGGGTTACTGTGGCGATGCAGAGTGATGGGCAGCAGTGGTCAGATGACAGTACAGTGTTACGCTGTAGTCTTTGACTGACAGCTGCAGCACAATGCAGGCTCTGCTTGTGTTTCAGCGCTGCTGACTGACAAACTTTAATAACACTTTTTTCCTCTTGAATTGAGCTGCAGAGTTTAAAACATGGCAATTCCCTCCTCTCAAGTTTGTGCCTCATTTCCTGCACCCGGAGCACTGCATGAATATCAGGTGTCCTGGGAGAAGTGCAAAATCCATAACCAGCTTTGCTCCATTGTCATGGAAAATGTCAAAGATTCAGTTCTCTGTAGTCGTTAGCTGGAACAAAATCATGTGAGACGAGATGCTGCAGAGGTTACTCGGTTTCAGACACTTTATTCCAGCTCTCTGATAAATGAATACAAAGCCTTTCCAAACTCTTAACAGCTTCCTGGGAAAACTGTAAATAACTTTCCAGTGATGCGTTCAGATTAAACGCTTAGCAAAGTTCTCACTAATCGCGGCAAATACGCATCCGCTTGAGCTGGAAATATTTTAACCTCAGCAAAAGGTTTACATGATGGTATTAGCTGGATTCTCCTCATAGCAGTTTGTGATGTTGGACAGGTTTGTGAGCAGCAGGAGCTGCATGATGCAGGTTTTTAAATGGAGACAGGAGAAGAGGGCAGAGCTTTTTAGGAAACAAAAGGAAATGGCAGGATTTCCTGATGCGTTCTGAAAACCTGTTACCAGATTGCAGACATGTTAAACTCTGTGTTTGAAGCCTGCCCCAAGTGGCCGCTCACAGAATGGCAGTTTGTGGCTCCGTGTCTTCAGGCTGCCCCTCGTGCAGCCAGCAGGAACCGGAACGGAGAAGCTGTTTGTTGATGGTGAAATTCTTCCAGCAGCTTTGAGGCATCTTGGCTGTCACCGCTCTTTAGTTCCCCCGAGGTTCGCATTTTATATCCGTCACCGCAGCATCTTCCCTCCTCTTCTCACTGCTCATTCTAAGCTCTTTATTTTAGGCTGTCGTGGCACAGTGTGTTAAATGTCTGAAAAATCTGCATCACGGACTTTTGGACTGTAACACGAGGTCCTTGCAGGGAGCAGGACTGTCAGGATACTAGAACTTCAAATGTGATACCAAAGTACTCACTACCCTATCGTTTTTGATACCACTTTGTACTTTTTACTGCACACCACTACTTGGTATCATGCAGATGTAGCTGATTACTGCAGTCCCCGTGAGTGTAAACTGTAGTTGTTGCTTCAGCTCTGTGAATGAAAGTTTGGTCATCACTAACTTTGCACTTTGGCTGAACTTCTAACTTTTGACTTGAGCTTTTGTTTTCATGTCTACTGTGTAACTTTCAAACGAGCGTTCAACATGCAAACATCTGGTGAACCTTGAGGACGTTTTCCAGATGTTATCTAGCAGAGAGCATCCAAACCTCGGCTGTCTGTCAGCATTTTACGCTTTGGCGACTCTGCAGCAGTGCTGGATGAAATATGTGGTGATTTTTAATTAAAATTTAAACCAACTCATCCATCCATTCTCATCCGCTTATCCCGTTTAGGGTCGCAGGAGCCCATCCCAGCTGTCACAGGGCGAGAGGCAGGGCACACCTGTACAGGTCACCAGCCAACCACTCACATTCACACCTGATGAAATAACACGACCCTTCAGGACTGATACCAGCTCTCACTCGGGCTCCCTTTGACATTTCCACATGTCGACTTAGTGAATGCTGAGGAATGATGATGAGAACCGTCCCAGAGTTCCTGCTGACTGAACCTACTTCCAAGAATCGAAAATATTTTGGTTTGTTTAACACTTTTAGTTCACGACCTGATTCCTTATGTGATCCCTCATAGTCTGAATGACTTCAGCATTCATTAACGAGACGTTGTGTCCAAACCTTTGACTGGTCCTGTATGTGTGCTCCTGCTCGGTATGTGGAAGGATGGAGCATACATTTTTTATTACTTCCACTCAGCTTCTATCAGCATGCCCTGCACTCTTGTGGGTTGAAAGATGTGCAATGCCTGATACTCAAAACAGAAAAAATTATATCAAGGTGTGATAGTTTTGGAGCCGAAGCAAACTTTCACACCCTTATTTTCTGTGCTATATCAGGGCTAGAATGAGACATTTTATCATACGTGCAGTGTAAATGCATACTTAATTACAGCATGTCTAATATGTGATGCTTGCACCCTGTACCCTCAGTTATAGAATGAGACAGATCCAAATAATTGAGGTTTAAAGCTGGGGGAGGTGTGTGAAACTGTCCCTGCTCAGCGGCACGGCCGGAGCTGTGGGATGGGATTTTCAGCCTGTGATTTTATTACGTTTGGTCTGTAATTTGGCAGGATTGCAATCTGACTGCATCGAGCGTGTGAGATTATGTGTGCTCGGAAGGGGCCTTTCTCCGTCACAATGCATTTTCCCGACAGTGAAATTGCTTTGCCCCGGCTCTCGTTCGCCCAGATCCATGACGAGGAATTCTGTGGTGGGATTAGTCATGCAGTGGCCCCGTCATACTTACATTAGAGCTGGATTTCACTGCGTGTGAATTTCATGGGGGAGGAGTGGGGGCTTACAAGCTGAAGGTTTGTGGAATGAGCAGTGAGAAGCTCGTGGAGCCGGCCTGAGTCTCCTCCGTGTCACGTCCTCTGCTGATGTGGGTTTGTCTTGTCTTTTTCACAGAGGACCAGATCCCACACGGCTTCCCCACCATAGACATGGGGCCCCAGCTGAAGGTTGTGGAAAGGACGCGCACGGCTACGATGCTGTGTGCGGCCAGCGGAAACCCCGACCCGGAGATCTACTGGTTCAAGGATTTCCTGCCTGTGGATATTAGCAGCAGCAACGGGCGCATTAAACAGCTGCGATCAGGTAAAGCACTCACCTCAGTCTGTTCACACACACGTGTTACATGCAGTTAACACTCTTCAGGTGTTGATCATTAACTTTTAATTAGTGAAAAAAGATGCAGATGCAACGAGATTTGAGGGCCGCGTATAGTAACTGACTGAGAGTTCATTAATATTTGAGTGGCTCTCGTTTCTCCTGCCTGGATCACAACGTTAACGTGCTGAAGACAAACCTGGTTATGTTCATAGTTTCAGTTTAAAACCTGCTGGTTTCGTACTCATGAGTGCAATATGTCAATTCTTTACTGAACGACTACATTTAAATGTGCAAACCACTGAGCCGTCGCTCACTAACACACCTAAGGAGGCTACACTGTAAAGCTACAGCACTGTAAACTGTATATGTTGCAGTGAAACTGGATTTTTCTGCACACATTCGGTTGGTGATGCAGAATTTTGTCCTGATTTTGTGATAAAAATGCAATTTTTCGCTGCAATTTTGCACCAAATCATAGTAATAATAAACTTACTCTTGTTTATAAAGGAAATAAACAGAAGAAGCATGGGTTATGGGGCTAGTATATAATACTTCATGCCGTTAGTGATGAATGATCATCTATAAAAAACTGCAAAGGTGAAGTGATAAGTGGAAGCTGAAGTTGCTGGAGCAAAGTAAACATTAAGCTCATGATGGAGGCTAATGTTTCCTACTTTGAACAGAACCTCATAGATTCAGTAATTACCTGAGCAGCACCTGTGCAGCTTTATTGGGGTGCCAACAGTGCTTAAGACCCCACAGACGGTGATGAATGTTAAAGCACAGGCAGGCCTGTGAAGCAGCGCTGTGAGGAGGCTGCCAGCGTCCACAGGAGCAGATAGTGCGTCTCTTTCCACCAAACTAGGCCGAGCAGCTGACAGCGGAGCTGGATGGCTGCTGGCTGAGTAACCGAGCTCCGTGTCAGCCCATCAGGTGCCCTTTCTCTCGCTTTCTGAGAGAAAATAGAAATGTTTGATTCTTGCCAGAAATTGTAAACACCTACACATCGTTGGATCTGCTGTCCAGGTTCAAACTTTCCTGCCAGCTTTGCAGAAATGCTAAGAAGCAGATTTCCTGTGGTAGAGGGCCCGGGGCCCCTCTGGTGGCTGCTTGTGTCTCGATGCAGGCTGGAGAAGAAAGCTGAGAGGCATGCTCTGGCACTGAAGTTCACCCGCTGGATTTTCCCAAGTCACAGTCAGGGTCTCAGGTAGGGACAAATATGCCATATATTATTAACTGAACAGCATGGCAATTTGTTTCAATTTGGGTCGTGGAATCCCTCTGTCACCTGGAGTCCCGCAGCCTCCGAGCACAGGTGGCTTCTGTCCTTTATTAGAAACATCCGAGTTACCTGCTGCCACACCAGGAAAGTGGAACAGATAAAGTCGGCCTCCAGAATTATTCCATCTGTTTGTTTCACAAGCTTTCGTTATATCGAGGAGGGCGGAAGCCCTGCATCTCCTGCACAGCTTCCTGACAGTAATTTTAAGCCAAAGATGTGAAACTGATGAGTGACAGAGTTTCCCCAGAGAAGAGGAGCAAAGTGTCAGTGCAACAATGACAGTGAGGGTGTAACATTCACCTCCCAGTGACCACAAATGTACGAGCCGTCCCTGAAGGCTGACTGAGGTAGCCAGGTGGGCATTCGTAGATCTGTGAAAGGACAGGGTGTGTTTGGGGGGTCTTTGGATGGATAGATCCAAAAAGAAGATCCCAGCTCTTTAGGTTTTGCTGCCAGTGGCTCTTAAAGGAGTAATCCAGTGATGCTAGAACCCGAGTTTCAGAATGATGAAGCACTCGCAAGATACAGGTTTAAAAAAAATCCCAGCAAAAGCAAAGATTGTGTAAAATTCCTTTATTTTTATGGTTGAAGCTCCAGTTACAGCACAGTCAGCCTCAGTCTGTGAGCTTCTTCCACACCATCGAAACAAAAGTTACCAGACAAAGAAGATAAAACGCTTGATAATCACGTATGTCATCAGAATTTAGTGACGACAAAAATTCTGTGTGGTTGTTGGTACTTGAGCTATGATGCACTGAAACACACCAGAACCTTTCCCATCATAATAGCATCACATGTTCACACACACAAATGCAAAATGAATTCTTCACATGGTGCAAACTTCTGCTTCACGTTTGTCACTATTAAAGCGCAGCAACCAGCTGAAAGCTTTGCTTACCTTCATGTGACCAAAAGTACTGGAGGTGGTGAGAACAATGTGGGCTTCATCTCTTTAACTTCAGTTTGTTTTCAACAGGCTAATATGACATTATCGGGTTATTTGGTAAGATATTTCTCCATGATGCTGGGTTCAGACTACATCATACAGTATCAGCCAATTATGGTCCAGTCAGGATCATTTTGGGCACTTGTTTAAATTTGGAATAAAAACTGTGCACAGCAGGTTTTGGTTTGGGGTTTTTTTCTGCCACCCAGATATTTACACTTGCAGACTACGGCTGCTGCAGGTGTGGCTGTGAAACAGTGAACACACCCATCACTTTGGCATCCACTGACTAACCAGCTGGGAGAGCAACACGTGCTCGCTTCGACTCTAGATTTTATGACTCTGTAATCACCTGATGTGACCTTAAATAAATATATCGTGTAGTCTGAGTCCAGCATTGATAATCTGCATTGTAAGAAAACTGGTATATAAAATGAAGGTCAGCAGCCTCCTTTAACAGCCC